>APFE030645593.1:119831-145734 GCA_000404065.3 Pinus taeda
CTGATGTATTTGATACTTTTAAGAAATGGAAAGCTTTGGTTGAGATTGAGATAGGAAAGAAATTGAAGTGTCTCAGATCAGACAATGGAGGTGAATATTACAGCAAAGAGTTTGATAGGTACTATTCAGAGAATGGAATTCACAGAGAAAAGACAGTTCCAAGAACACCACAAGAAAATGGTGTGTCAGAAAGGATGAATAGAATAATCATGGAGCGTGCAAGGTGCATGAAATTGCATGTAAGATTGCCTTTACAATTTTGGGCAGATGTTGTAGATACTGTTGTTTATCTAATAAACAGAGGGCCTTCAAGTTCATTGGATGGTGGTGTTCCAGAGGAAGCATGGATAGGTAAAAAGGTAAACTACTCTTTTTTAAAGCCTTTTTGTTGTGAGGCCTTTGTGCATATTAATAAAGAAAATAGAACAAAGCTTGAGGCGAAGTCAAAGAAAGGTACCTTTATTGGATATGGTGTTAATGATTTTGGTTATCGCTTATATGATTATGAAAATCACAAGATCATTCGGAGTAGAGATGTAATATTCAATGAAAAGTTCTTGTATGAGAATCAATTGCAGGAAAAGAAGCAGGAAAAAGAAAACAAGGAATACGCAGTTCTTGATGAAATCACTGAAAAAGTAAAGGTGCTTGAAAATAATAATAATCAACAACCACAACAACAGCAACCACCACAACAGCAACAGGAAACCCAAACACCTGAAAGTGGTGTTAGAAGATCTACCAGGATAAGTATACCCCTTGAACGACACTCTCCTTCATTATATTATTTATTGTTGACTGATTTTGGTGAACTCGAACGTTATGAAGAAGCAATGCAAGTTGAAATCAGGAAGAAGTGGGAGCTATCCATGGAAGAAGAGATGGACCCCTTAATGCATAACTAGAATTGGGACTTAGTGAGGTTTCCTGCAAGTAAAACTACATTGCAGAATAAATGGGTTTACAGGCTGAAGGAAGAAGATGGAGGAAAACAAAGGTACAAACCTAGACTTGTGGTGAAGGGGTTTGCAAATAAGAAAGGTATTGATTTTGATGAAATATTTTCTCCTGTTGTTAAAATGACTTCAATTAGAACTATTTTACGTCTAGTAGTAGTTGAAGATTTGCATCTTGAGCAGTTAGATGTAAAGACAACCTTTCTCCATGGGGATTTGGAGGAAGAGATATATATGCAGCAGCCACAAGGATATGAAGTGAAAGGGAAAGAGAAACTAGTGTGCAGTTTGAAGAAGAGCTTGTATGGCTTAAAACAGGCTCCAAGGCAGTGGTATCTAAAATTTGACAAGTTTATGTCTGACAAGGTTATACTAGATGTCACTCTGATCATTGTGTTTATCTGAAAAAGCAAAATAATGGCAGCTATATTAATTTGTTATTGTATGTAGATGACATGCTTGTTGCAGGATCTAACATACAGGAAATAAATGTGCTCAAAAGAAAATTGGCAAATTCATTTGCAATGAAGGATTTGGGAGCTGCAAAACAAATCCTTGGTATGAGAATAACTAGAGACAGGAAAATTCGTAAATTAACATTGTCTCAGAATGAGTACATACAAAAGGTGTTGAAAAGATTTAACATGCACAATGCAAAACCAGTTAGTACACCTTTTGCTAGCCATTTCAAACTTAGTAAGGAAATGTGCCCAAAGACCCAAGAAGACGTGTATTATATGTCTAAAGTTCCATATGCATCAGCAGTTGGAAGCTTAATGTATGCAATGGTCTGTACAAGGCCTGATATTGCACACGCAGTGGGAGTTGTAAGCAGGTACATGAACAATCCAGGAAAGGAACATTGGATGGCAGTGAAATGGATTCTCAGATATTTGAAAGGTACCACAAATCAAGCATTATGCTTTGGTGGTTCAAACATTTCTATACAGGGATATGTTGATGCAAATATGGCAGGTGACAGAGATAATAGGAGGATAACTACAGGATATGTATTTACTGTAGGTGGAACACCTGTCAGTTGGGTTTCAAAAATCCAAAGTGTTGTTGCACATTCAACAACGGAAGTAGAGTATGTTGTTGCTACAGAGGCTAGTAAAGAAATGATTTTGTTACAAAGGTTTATGGGTGAATTGGGTAAGAAGCATGATATGGGCACGTTATACAGTGATAGCCAAAGTGCCATTCATATTGCAAAGAACTTGGCATTTCATTCCAGGACTAAACACATACAGCTCAAGTACCATTTCATATGATCAGTGTTGGAAGATGGAGAGTTGAAGCTGGAAAAAATACGCACTAGCCAGAATCTTGCAGATATGCTAACAAAAGTTGTAACCAGGGAGAAACTGAGAATATGCTCAATTTCAATTGGTCTTCAAGGATGACGATGAAGATGAGAAACAACTAGGTCCAAAGTGGAGTCATTGTCCAGCAAATGAAGCAGCGGTGGAGTTGCTACAATCATTCTCCAAGTGGGAGATTGTTGGGTGTGGAGCATGATTATTTAGAGGTATTTCTTTCAGGCGGATGTATACCCCAAGAAGTTTGTACACCCAGCCACACGGTGGGGTGCAGGGGGGCCAGCGGTCCCTAGGCAGGGGTTTCGAGGGCAACGCCCCCGAAGCTAAAAACAGATGTAAAATTTCCTTGTAAAAGTATAGTAATTTCTAGTCAATCTGAGCCGTTCATTAGGCAGATGATCTGGCAGTAGAACTTATGTTTAGTTTAGGGTTTTTTGCCCTAGAAGGCAACCCCTCTCTTTGTATGAGGGCATTGTATTGAGGCTGTGTAATAAATGTGTATTCTCCGAGTGAGAAACAGAGAGGTGAGACTATGAGAGAAAACGGAGGATATTACAGCGAATTTGCTGTAGGTTGTGTCTCTTCATTTTGCTGGATAATAGAAAGGAAGGACTGGCTATTCGGGGTGGACGTAGCCCAAACTAGGTGAACCACGTATATCTGTGTCTCTCTGGTTTTATGTGTTTTTTGTGTTTACGTTTCTACAATATTCTATGTGCTCCATTTCTCTGTAATATATAATTTTCTAATAACGTCTTCCTGTCAAAAGGACAGCAATTGCTTCTGCTTTGTCTTTTCCTCCTGAATAGTGATTTTCCATCTTCTTCACTTTCTATATAGAAAACGATAATAATTAGTCATTTTGCATCAATCACAAAACTCCTTAATTCTATCATAATTCTTTAACATATTACCATCTTAGAATGTAAATAAGTTAGGATTCAAAGGAAAAGATAAAGAAATAAATGGTAAATACATACCTTTTCCATTGCTCAACAAACGCCCCTGCTTACCCTTTTTCATGCCCTCATGAAAACATTGTAATTTACATGCAAGGCAGTTAGGGAATAGGCTAGAGAAGGATTTCCATGCAGTGGTCTAAAACCATGATGTCTAGCTAAAACTTCAAAAATATGCCCTGTCTGGCCTTCAGGCAATTCATATAGGGCCTTATACCCTAGTGCAGGATACCAGATAATTGGACTTCAAAACCTACAGCCTAACCAATATGGACCTTCTCTCAAGATAAGGTTACTATAGATAACCAGGCGGCCAGTAGCTAACTTAATATTTTCATAATTAAATGGCTCTCTGCCCTGAACATTCCGATTGGGAGTCTTCCATCAGAGTTTAGCTGCTGCAATGGCAAGGTCTTTGATGGCTAAGAAGTATTCTGCCCCTTGTTGGACAACTGTTGTGTGAATGCATCCCAATGTCTGGATCACACCCTTCTTTCTCATTAAGCTTCTATGCTTATTCCACAATTGTAATGGGTTTCTTGGTTCACCCCTTACCCACAGATATAACCCGTTCTCCTGTCTCTGAAATGTATTATATGCTTTAAGCCACTTTATCTGGTTAATAGCAAAAGAGATGAATGTGTAAAGCTGGATGTCACCCACAAAAGTACTAGGGTTCTCTTCCGTTTCACCATCCAACATAAGATTATGCGAATAAAACTCACATAGCAATCACTGGACTTTCACTCCATAATGTTTATAGCAGTTTATAAAATCATCAATAGTTTTTAAATCTATAGGTACCCCTGTCTTGACAACCTTAATTTTTAATTGTAAGTACCTTTCCATCAAAAACAGAGCATAAATTTTGGTAGGTGCCCTACAGGCTAGAACATCAGTATATAGAGAACATAGGGTATCCATTTGACTCATAACTGTGTCTAGTTTATTGGTTAGCTTTTTAACTTTTTCCTCTGCCCTCCGACATCTATCGAAGGCCTCGCTCCCTGATGCATTGATGTCCTTTACTTGCTACTATAACTTTTGATATTTCTCCTAAGGAACAGTTTCCTCTGTGAGCTTTTCTATCATTTGTTGGGCCTGTGCTAGATCCTTTTGAAGTCTCACTATCCTCAAATCATTGTCCATCAAAACATTTTTGGGCTAGAGATCTACCCGGATCTCCTTATTATGACATCTGGTTCCTATAGTCTCTGTTTCCTTCTCATGAACTGTCTGGTCAGTCGTGATGCTAGAGGACAATGCCTCTGCCTGGACATCCTTATTATAGACTAGTGTGCTTTTTGTTTGGACCTCTACATTTATAATAGCTGCATGATGTTCCTTGTGGTCCTGAATGATAATGGGTTTAGTTTGAGTCCTTTTGGTCTTCATTTTATGGGGTTTTGTCTGGGTGTTTGCATCCTTTGTTCCAGGGGTTCTCTTTGAGATTCTCCCCATTTTTAGAACCCTTATTTGATGTCTGAGTTGTTTTACTATATTTAGTAGTCTTTGTTGTTCCTTTGCAGCCTTTTGATTTCGTTTGTTTTGTTCGAAGGAACAGTTGTTTCTTTTCTTGGGCCTGGGCTTTGCTCTTCAAGGATTGTACCCTCACCTTGGCTTATTTCCATGTTTTCTGCTTGGAACACTTCTTCAGTGTTCTCATCCTCCTGATTAGGTTTCTCAGGGGAGGAAACCCTGGGTTGATCTCCTATTTCCTGGGTGACTTTTTTTTCTACCTGTTCTTCACCATTCATCTCTTCAAATGCACTCTTGTTGTGAGCATATTGTTTCTGCAATTATCCTGCCTCAATATTGAGGTTGAGTGGGCTATGGGGCTAGATGTACTCACCCATGTTGGCCAAAATTTGGGCCAATTCATCTTCTTGCAAAGGGTTTTCTAATGGGCTTTCGCTGGGTTTCTCTGCTTCCTCCCCTTCTTCCTCGCCGGAGTGCTTAGTTTCCTCTTCCGGTTCCTCTTCTTCATTTTCTTCTAATTCTTCTTCTTCATTTCCCCTCCTTCAAGTTGTATGGGTTGCTTGTCCTCTTAGTCATATATCTCTAATGGCTGGCTACTGTTTTCTTGGGGATTTCTCAACATTCCTCTACTTCTCCCCAATCTGACATACTATCTGTGTTTTTGCGGTCTCTTTGATGTGCAAGCAGTTTTTTTTCTTTTTGGGGCTGGTAAGGCCAATCCCCCATCTATTGAGAATATCAATTCTTCCCAACTAATCTACTGTTGAGTGAGACTATAACTGATTATTAGTTGAATTAAGCTGTGATGACTTACTACCGTTTCTACATGACGAGATTTTCTTATGCTCTGAGCAGCATCATGCAATAAAAAATTTAAATATGCAGGCAAATTTACAACACATCTTTGTTTTAACACAACTAACAGTTTGAGATGGCATGGTCTTACCATGTCTTTTCTTCCATCGCATGTGATGTAGCTTTGCACAATCCTGGCTAATTCTGCCCGTGGTTGTCCCAGGGTTGTAGGCAGGACTCCTTTTCCTTTGACAGTAAGGCTCTGTCCTTCATCCCAGAATATGGTTATGGCATCTTGAAGTCTCACTTTTTTCTGGCTCCATACTGGTCCAACAGCTAGTAGTCCTGATACTTCAGCAATTATCGCATCTGTTACTGTTACTATTATTTGTGTGCAACATCGGAGATCATTAACCCCTACGGTTCACTGCGTATTGATCTGCCTCCAATTTTGTTCAAGCGTAGCACACTGTTACTTTTTTTATTTTTTTTTACAGAGCAAAAACACAGAAATGATGATGGAACAACAAGCTGTTCAAGCTTTACCACACTATTATTTTTTACAGAGAAAAAACATAGAAATGACGATGGAACGACAAGTTATTCAAGCTTTAGCACACTGTTAATTTTTACAGAGCAAATACACAGAAATGACAATGGAACAACAAGCTGTGCATATTGGGAAATATCAATACCGTTAAACTTGTTATTCCTGGGTTTTGATGGAGTCATAATACCTCCAAATAAGGAGTTGACACATATGCTAGTTTATTATGGAGGTTACTCCCCCCCCCCCCCCCTAAATTGATAGGCCTCCCGCCAGCAAATAAAGAAGCAGCATCTTGGACTGCAGTTGTATAGTAAAATACAGGAACATCGTATATATCCATGACATGATTACAAAAAACAATGGATTACTGAAATCAAGGCTTATGATGGAAATCGCAAATAGATATGGAAATGCCATGAAATGATGTGGTCATTATCCACTTTAAGCATTATGATTGATTTATAAATGATTTTTCATGTATAAAAGGTTCGAAAGGGTTATATAACATAATCTCATTTGAAATCAATATAAGGATATAAGAAAAATGGTTTATAATTACTATTGGTGTATGAAAAGTATGACTTCAATACCATCAGCAGAGCTCTATTGCCCACAAGTGTCCATAACCTTGACAGAGTTTCTTGTTGCACTCTTGGAACCATAATCCTTTGTGTTTGGCTAGGAAAGTGTCGTGTGATGTCAGAATGGAGGCCATTGTGCTGTCTTGGTAACCAGATGAATCACAATGCCATTCACAGGGAAGGAGTGAAAGGTGGGCAAGGTGGCTCGTGATGAGACCTCCTATTCCAAGGACTTTTTTATTTTTCTAATAAGTCTCTTGGATCATATCCCTGGTGTGGTGGCCATAGTGGGAATGCCATTTCACTTGCTTCCTTATGATCATGGTGGGCTGGCTCTTGATGAGACCCCCTATCCTTCATTTGAAAAATCATGTTAGAAATCATATAGATATATACTTTTCTCTTCTTCTTTTTTTCTTTTTTTCTTTTTTTCTTCTTTTATTTAGCACTTTCCTATTTATATACAGAGGATGGCTCAACACTCCTTAAGAGTAGGGATGGTGGAAGAAGTCTGAACATCTCAATAGAGGAAAATATGCCCTTATTCTTATTCAATAATAATGATCAAAAAGAATTATGAATATTTAAGAAAGAACCAACATGATAAAAATAATCAATCAAATTGGTTTTAGTGAAAATAAAGACAACAAAGTGATATAAATAGTTGTGTCCTTTCCTCTTTTTTCTTATCGATTCAAATAAATTTCTCTAAAGATAATGATTTTTCTTTGGTTTGCTAATTTCAGTATCCTCTAGTTTTTTTGTTCTTGGATATATGTATACCTATGCCTTAAGTGAACCATCATTCAAAAAAAATATCCTCTAAATGATGAGACACACACACACACGAAAAACAAAAAAAATGCACTCAAAAGGTGTTGCTCCTTAGATGGAACAGCGGTTGTTCCTTAAGAGGGACAGAAAAAGAACATCTGCACGCAAAAATTGTGGTTCCTCTAAGAGGAACAACAATCAAAAGAAAAAAATACGCTCGAAAATATTGTTCCTTAAGGGGAACAACAAATAAAGCAAGCGCAAAATAAAATACCGGTCCTTTGGCGGAACAGCCTATGATCAACCGAAAACGAAACTGTTGTTCCTTCAGAAAGAATGGAAAAAAAAAGAAAAAATGCAAAGGAGGGATGTTCCTTTAAAAAGAACGGCAAAACAATCTGGCGGAAGTGATGTTCCTTCGGAAAGGAATGGCAAACCAATATGGGGGAAGTGTTGTTCCTTCGAAAAGGAACAACAAAAATGTGGAAATGTTGTTCCTTCAAAAAGGAACAACAAAAAATGAAAGTGTTGTTCCTTTGGAAATGAAAAACAAAAAGGCAAGAATGTTATTCCTTCGAAAAGGAACAGCAAAAAACGAAAGTGTTGTTCCTTCGGAAAGGAATAGCAAAAAGACAGAGACATTGTTCCTTCAGAAAGTAATAGCAAAATGCAAAAGTGTTGTTCCTTCGAAAAGGAACAGCAAAAAGGTGGAAATGTTGTTCCTTTGGAAAGGAACAGCAAAATGCAAAAGTGTTGTTCCTTCGAAAAGGAACAGCAAAAAGGCGAAAATGTTGTTCCTTTGGAATTGAACGACAAAAATGAAAGAGTTGTTCATTCGGAAAGGAACAGAAAAATGCAAAAGTATTGTTCCTTTGGAAAGGAACAGCAAAAAGGCAGAAATGTTGTTCCTTCGGAAAGGAACAGCGAAATGAAAAAAATGCATAAATGAAAAAATCTGTACAGGAAGTAGTTTATACAAGCAGAAAAAAAAAAAAAAAAAAAAAAAAAAAAAAAAAAAAAAAAAAAAAAAAAAAAAAAAAAAAAAAAAAAACTTATGTACAGAATTTAAGAGCAATGGAATTATTTATTGAACCAATGCCGAGGAAGGATTATTTTCCTCAGCAAGAATCTGCATATCAGAATCTTCCTGGAGCTGCTAGTAAAAGGATTCCTGAGTAAGTGGTTTATGATAGAGTCACACTCGGTGGCCATTTGCTTTCAAGGTATGTCCAGATCCGTTAATAGTAGTCAAAGTAATGGTGTCATTGTCATGCACTTTTGTATTTCATATGGTCCAAGCCATCGAGTCTGAAGTTTTCCCGGAAAATCCTGAAACTTGGAGTCATATAGGAGTACACAATCTCCTTCGTGGAAGATTTTCTTTTTGATCAGGACGTCGCGCCATTTTTCTCTTTGCTGTTGAATTAATGCAGTGTCTTGAAGAGCCGAGAGTCTAATTTCATCTAGCTTGTTAATTTGTTGTAATCTGTTAGTCTGGGCCTCATTTAAATTCAGGCCAATCTCTTGTGTTGTTCTTAATGTTTTTATTTTGAACTCTATTGGAAATATTGGTTCCTTTCCAAATACTAGCTGATATGGTGAATAACCAGTGGTGTTTCTCCACATTGTTCGGTATGCCCACAAGGCCTCCAGCAATCTTGAAGCCCAATCACGCCTATGTGATGTAAAGGTTTTTGTCAATATTTCCTCTATCACTTTATTCATGCTCTCTACTTGGTCATTTGCCTGTGGGTGATACGAAGTGGTAATTTTGTGCTGAATGTGATAATTTGTTAATGTTGCAACGATTTTATTACCAACAAACTGTGGTCCTCCATCCGTGATTATGTCCCTTGGGAGGCCATATCACACAAATATTTGGAACAGGAAATGAATCATAGAGTCCTATGTAGCTCTTGGAAGTGCCTTTGCTTCAACCCATTTGGTAACATACTTTGTTGCTAATAGAATATATGTTTTCTGATTTGATGATGGGTTGATCAGACCAACAAAATCGAGCACCCAACACTCAAATGGTTTGATTACTAATTGTGGATTTAAAGGCATTTCATTAGACTGTCTAGGGCATCCTACTCTTTGGCAACTGTCACAGGCTTGAACAAATTTCTTAGCATCTTTAAAGATTGTGGGCCAGTAATAACCTGTTTACAAAACCTTGTGACTAGTCCTTCGATCTGTGAAATGTTTGCCACACGGTGTGTCATGACAAGCCTTCAGAATGTCAAATATTTTGTCTTTGTGGACGCATCTTCTAATGTGCATATCTGCCCCTGTATGAAATAGGTAGCCCCCAATACAAGAAAATCGGGTACTACGTTGCACAATCTATTTTCTTTCATTGGGGGTTAGATGCTTTGGTAATTTTCCTACTACTAAATAATTTGCAACATCAACATACCAGGGTGTCTTGACAATGACAACAAACAAATGTTCATCTAGGAATTGATCTTCGACTACTGCTGTGTTCGCTAGCTTCGACATTCGTGAGAGAAAGTCAGCTACAGGATTTTCTTTCCCAGTTTGATCTTTTATTGTGATGACAAATTCCTACAATAAAATCAACTATCTTGTTACTCTACCATTTGTAATAGGTTTATTTGCTAAATATTTTATGGCAGAGTGATCTGTATATAAAATAATAGGATATCCAGTGATATCATGCCTAAATTTATTTACAGCATGTATTATGGCTAAAAGCTCTTTTTCAGTAATGGTATATTTTAGCTCAGCTGGAGACAAATTCTTGCTAATATAATAGATTGCATATGGTTTTTTATCTTCTTCCTACCCAAGGACTGCTCCAATAGTTGTGTCTAAAGCATGTGATGAAATTTGGAATGGCAGGTCCCAATTTGGGCCTCTGAGCACTGGGGCTGTTGACACAACCTTTTTCAAATCCTCAAAAGCACGGTTTCATTTATCTATCCAAACAAAATCAACATTCCCTGTCAGTGCATATAAAGGTGCAGATATTTGAGAAAAATGCTCTATAAATCTCCTATAATGACCAAAAAAATCCAAGAAAACTACATACCTCTGTCTGTGTGGTAGGAGTAGGTATTAACAAAATTATTTGAATCATCATCATATAGCACTTTTCATGGCTCAAGCAGAGCTTGGCGGCCATACATCATTGCAGCGCCTTTTCCAATGTATCTAGTGTTGGCTCAAAATCATCTCCATATGGTGTGAAATCATCCATATATACTTCAAGCCCTTCATTTATTAAATCTGAAAAGATCTTGAGGATGGCCCTCTGAAATGTGGCAGGGGCATTGCATAGGCCAAAGGGTAGGACTCTATAAGCAAATGTTCCCCAATGACAGGTAAAAGTAGTTTTGTCCTAGTCTTCAAGGGCAATCTAAATCTGATTGTATCCACTGAAGCCATCCAAGAAAGAAAAGAATTTCTTTCCTGCTAATGTGTCTAATACCTGATCAATGAATGGAAGAGGAAAGTGGTCTTTTTTGGTTGCTTTGTTTAATTCTCTATAATCTACACAAACCCTCCACTTTCCATTCTTCTTTGGCACCACTACTAGTGGAGAGACCCACTTGCTATCGGAGATTGGATAAATAAAGTTTACATCCAAATGTTTTTATAATTCAGCCTTCACAATATCTTTCAGGTGAGGGTCGAGTCTCCGTTGGGGTTGGCGAACCGGTCTAACATCCTTTTCTGTATAAATGTGGTGCATACAGAGTTGGGGATCAATTCCCTTCATGTCTGGATAGTCCCATGCAAAAGTTTCCTTATATTTTCTCAGTAGTTGGACCAACTTTTCTTCTTGTTCAAGAGTCAGGTTATTGTTAATGTTCAAGGTTTTTCCTGGCTCAATCTCTATAGTTTTGTTGTTTGAAACAGAGGAACTGGGTATTGTTTGATCATGAGTGTCTTTGAGGGGATATTATTCTAGTTCATTGTCAAATGTTGCCTCTATCATGTGACATTGTACATGGGATCTAGATTCGGATTGGTTAATGAATTTGTTAATAACATCACCCTCTGTTTGATCTTTAAAATCGAGGGCATATTCTATGGTTAATGGGGACCTAATGTTTTGTGTGAGGTATGATACAAGTTGTTTGCTATTTTTCATTATTGTCAAACTTGGCTGGGTTGGAGGGCATAGAGCTAGATTCTCGATATTGCTGCCTCTACTTATACTTACTGCCTTATCGGCAGCCAATTAAGCATCATCAGTCGCAAGCCAAGGTCTACCTAATATTAACAGGTGTCCATCAAGTCGGTTTTTGGGGTTGATTATCAGAAAGTCGACAGGGTATTCCCAGGAATCTACGGATACCATTACATCATGTAGTGTACCTTATGGCCTAACTACTGATTGGTCAGCCAGTTATAATAAGGTGGAGATTGGTTCCACTGATGTAATACCCAGTTTTTAACAAGTGGTTGTTGTTAAAATATTAATTGTGTTGAAAATAATACTAAGAGGGGGGGGTGAATCAGTATTATCAAATCAATAAAACTTTTTAATTTCCATACTTAGATACATATACGCTACTTCAATTAAGGGAACCCGCATGTATACGCAATTGTGTCTAATGAAACTAGCGTATATCCAGAATACTTATGATTCAATTAATCCATTAAATGTTAGTGCATTAGAACTTCTTTAACCATGTGTATAGTAAGCAGGTGCAGTAAAATAGAACAGATCATCACACACAAGAAGCACACATGAACACCATGATATAAGGTGGAAACCCAATGTGGGTGAAAACCACCTGCTGTAAGTCATCTCTATCTTCTTTTAATAAGAAATTTCTTTTACAACAGTTCTATACTGGTGCAGTCTTATACCAGTACGCAGGCTGCTACCCGCAAAGAGCTACATCCCTCTCTCATTTTCCAGCTTCTCCTGGAAGGGAGCTACAACCCCCTTAGTTCTTATACTAGTTGAGATACTAGTACACAGGCTTCTACCTGCAGAAGACTACAACCTTCTCTTCCTTCCAGGGACCACGTTTCATAAATTTTAAGACTAGATCCACAAATAACATCAATCAAACATCAAGAATTTCTGCATCAACCAATCACCTTTTCACCAATCAAAATTGAATCAAAATAAACACTTCTCTGACGATTGTACCCAGATCATAATAACAGTAATCACACCCCACTTCTGAACCCAGAACACTGTAGCAATAAACAGAAGTAGCTATAACATAAATCAAGAGATGTACGCTACTTCACTGAACCTGTGTACAAATCTATAAATTCATTCTTTCAAACATTCAGATATTATTTAACCCAGATTATCAGATTTATAGATCAAGCATGCGCCACATATCACAGATCAAAATTATATAAAGATACCACTATTCCAGCCTTAAGATTTTGACCCATCAATAGAACGTATCCTTCTCCTTGCGCTTAGGTTCCTTCTTCATTCAGATCCAGATCTGCACCATAACCCAATCACAGTATTCTAGATCTAGCACTTTATCAGATATTCAATAATTCAGAAGATGCCTTGCCAAATGACCTCCTTCCTCTTTTATAGCCTTAGGCCTTTCACAATACCACGGACCAAAAGCCATAACAATTCAATATCATGGACCCAATACTTTGGATCAACACTTATGATGAGATACCATGGCCCAAAACCATAGGTTCAAATACCAAGGACTAAATACCATGGACCAAAACCATAGGATCAAAAACTGTCAGACTAATACCATGAACCAAGCATAAGATTTCCCATGTGCGTGTGATTTTCTCTGCATGAAAGTGCATGAACATTTCTCTGCATGAAAGTGCGTGAACTTTTCTCTGCATGAAAGTGTGTGAAATTTTCTCTGCATGAAAGTGCGTGAACTTTTATCTTCATGAAAGGAACTTTTCTCTACATGAAAGTGCGTGAATGTTTCTCTGCATGAAAGTGCGTGAACTTTGTTACACTATAATTTATCATCTAAGATGATTTTCCATCAAGGACAACACTTGTCTCATAATGCCAACAATATCCCCCTTTGGACTTGATGGCAAAGCTAACTTGTCATACTGAGAACTGTCATCTGATTCCTTTGAGTTGCCTGGCATCCCATGCATTCAGTCAAATTTGATATCTCTTCTGTAGATTCATCTAGTTATAAATAAGTGAGATGTTCTTCTACGAGAGGGTTTCCATCAAGTACAACACATGCATCATAATGCCAACAATCTCCCCCTTTGGACTTGATGGCAACAATACCAAATCACTCTCCCCCTTTGACATCAAGGGCAAAGGGCGGACCAAGATATTCTCTTCCTTTGATAAACATTCTGCTGTCCATACTCCCCCTGAGTGCCTGCTGAAATTTCTGAATGAGCTCCCCCTTTGTATATGCCAAGGTGTACCAATATTTCCATGCTCCCCCTGAGTACATGTTGAGTCTCTGCACTGCTGAAGTGTGTTGTTCATGCTCCCCCTAACTGTAGGCAAGATCTGCAAAAAGATGTTATACAAGAAGAATATGACTCTATCATAAATGACCTTCCTATCACCAAAGACTCATACATACATCCATCTCTCAACCAAGTGAGGATATACAAATATTGACTCATCCACCCAACCAAGTGGGCTTACACCAGAAATTTACTCATGATAAACAATTACATTACATCATTCATCCTAGGCATAGTGGGGAAACCAAAATAGGTCGTTACATGACCTTGATAACAAAAGACATATATGACATAGAGACGAAATATCTAGAGCAAGACTATGAAAGTCATCAATAACTAATATCAACAACATCTGTCAATCACTATTTAGATCAGTAACCATGTTCGCCTTCTACATTTGTTCCACTTCAAATCAACAACGGCTGAGTACTTGAACCAAAATTTCTAAGATAACACCAACAATGCATTATCAGAAGTTTATCTGCTCCCCCTGAACCTGTTTCAGATGGTCTCTGTCAGACCCATATCAGACTTCCTTCAACCAGAGTCTGTCCCCAAAGATTTCCTTTAAAAACACCATATACGCGACTACATCCACATAAACCTGCGTATATACGTGGATGTTCTTCATAAAACTCACATACAACTATTTCCAGATCAACAACCTGTAAATGTCATGTAGCAAGGTATGTCTGCATATAGATATCAACTCATCCTCTTGAAAGACATCATAGCCATCTCATCAACATCAAGATCTGCATGATCTTATATATCATCCATGTATCATCATTCAGGGACATCTGTATCAATCAACATATGTAAGTATCAATCTGTCATTTTATCATCATTATGTCTCCAACAATGCAATTTTGAGTAATCATTCATGTATCTAGCATACTGTATATAGTACTATGTATCTTTAGCTCAAGATCATCAACCACAGCAATCCTCATTCACATGAGAGCCAAGAACTATAGGAGACTTGCATCAACTATATTATATGATCTTTATTCATATGAGGACGACAGCATATGATAGACTCATCATCAAGTAATGAAGATGTGTATACAATCTTTGTACTTCTCCTTATCCTTATGAAGATCACCATTTATGCATTATCAGAGAATCAACCACAAATCTGATCTGAACATCAACTATATAACCCCAAGAAACATATGAGATTTTGTCATGGACAACTCATAACCATAGCAAGATATATCACTTAGCCATATAAGCATCATCACCAAGGACTACTAACCATAATGCCAACAATGCATCATTAAAAGCATATGCTCCCCCTAAACCTGTGCCATATGTTCACTGTCAAATCTGATCATACATGTATCAGCAATAAGCATCAAGACTTCATCATCATCAAGTTAGGATCAAAAATACTTCTAAACTTCTTAGGAGTATCAAGACATTTCCACACATCATTAGCAGATTGTAACAATTATCAAACAGACTAAATGGACTGCATCGTATCAAACCCTTTTCCTGAGCCCTATCCCTACTGCTTTTCCTCAAACTGACATATACGCGACTTCTATTTATGGAACTTGCGTATGAGATTCAAAACACTACAGTTTTATATTTTCAGCTCTCCCTGAGTCTGTTATGTCTGTGTTGTGTTGTGTCTGAGTATATTGTGCTATGCCACATCTTTCTTACTCTACTTCCTTCTTCTTCCATATCTTCAGGCGTGATGAAGTTTTCTCCTTTTGGTATGGTGCCCGTACTTTATTCCTGCATTCCTTTGCTATATGTCCAAGCTTGTTACATGCATAATACCTTACATGTTTCATATTCCTTCTGTAGAAATCAACAGCTTTGTGACCAAACATATTGCAAGAAAAACAATTTCCCTGAAAGTAATGTGATGATCTTTCTGTGTGATGATCTTGAACCATTCTTCTTCTACATCTGGATGCGACATGTCGAAGATTATGACATACATAACATTCAACATTATTCATTGGAGGAGTAAAAGATTTTCTTTGAAGTATTTCTTTCCTTGGTTGTTGATGAGGTTTTCCTCTCAACTCTTTGTTGAGCATTTCAGATTTCTCATTAGAGTTCCTTGCCTTTCCTTGTGAGCTAGATTCACCTTCAATAGATTCATAAAAACCAAGACCAGTTTTGATAGCAAGAGACCTTTGACTACTAAGAATATCATCCAAAATTTTAGTATTGTCTTGAAATCGTAAGAGCTTATCCTTTTCTTCTAATTTATCATTTAGAATATTTACCTCAATCTGAAGATGCTCTTCCTTTTCATGATACTGCTTCTTTATGTTCTCCTCAGCTTTCCTTCCTTCTTCCAACTGATGTCTTAATTCAAGAACTTCGTTCTCTTGTTTTTCAATAGCTTGGAGTAGTCCTTTATTCTGCTTCTTTGATTCTTCAAGATCTTCCTTTAGCGAGCATTTTTTGATTGTAGCTTCAAGACTTTCATAATAACTGGATCTATCTCTGAGTTTCTTGATGATTGTGCTCCTTTCATTGACTTCATTTCTTAATGATGTCACTTCATATTGCAAATTTTCACATTTTTCCTTGAATAAATTCCTTACCTTATTTCCCTCCTCTAGTTGAGCTTTTAGTTTCGTAGATTCTTCTTTGAAGGGATATTCCTTCTTGCTCAATAGATCTTGTTGATCTCTAATTTTGTCTGTAAGCCTTTTAAATTCTGCCTCTATTTGATATCTTTCTTGTTCACCCATAAGCGCAAATTCAGTTGTTTCGCTATCACTTTCATCATCTTTAAGAGGATAAATATATGTATCACCAGAGGATAACAAATTCATACCTGATAGATCTTGTTCATCTTCATTCTGAAGTGATTCTAAACCTGATGTGCTTCTTCCACATATTCCCCAATCCATACACCCACTGTCATAGTTTCTGAGATGTCTTCTTCTTCTTAGGTGCTTTCTTCTTAAGCTTCTTTCCCATAGTTCCACGGATCTCCTTCAAGCGATCAAGCTTCTACCAAAGGACCTGCTATAATACCAATTGTTGGAAATAATACTGAGAGGGGGGGATGAATCAATATTATCAAATCAATAAAACTTTTTCATTTCCATACATAAATACATATACGCTACTTCAATTAAGGGAACCCGCGTGTATACGCAACTGTGTCTAATGCAACTAGCGTATATCCAGAATACTTATGATCAATTAATCCATTAAATGTTGATCTTTAGTTAGTGCATTAGAAATTCTTTAACCATATGTATAGTAAGAAGGTGTAGTAAAACAGAACAGATCATCACACACATGAACACCATGATATAAGGTGGAAACCCAGTGTGGGTGAAAACCACCTGTTGTAAGTCGTCTCTATCTTCTTTTAATAAGAAACTTCTTCTACAATAGTTCTGTACTGGTGCAGTCTTATACCAGTATGCAGGCTTCTACCTGCAGAAGGCTACAACCTTCTCTCGTTCTCCAGACTCTCCTGGAAGGGAGCTACAACCCCCTTACCTCTTGTACTAGCTGATCCACTTACTAGTACGTAGGTGCTGACCTACTGAAATGCTCTAACCTTTACTCGTTCTCCAGTTGCTACTGAAGGGAGCTACCACCCCCTGTGCTCTTGTACTAGCTGATGTACTAGTACGTAGGTGCTGACCTACAGAAGGCAACAACCTTCTCTTTCTTCCTCCAGGTACCACGTTTCATACATTTTCAGACTGGATACTCCTGAAGCACAACACTATAATCTGAAGGTCACGTTTCATCCAATTTTCATATTGTACCCATCAATATCATTGAAGCACAAAACAATCAATACTAGCATCATCAATTTCTGAACTGAAACACTAAAACCCTGTCAACAACACAGACACCAGAACACAAAGCAGACTACAGAAATCTGCAATAACAATCAAACCCAACTGCAACTTCAAACATCATACTGCTACTACGATGAATCAAACCCGCGTATAGATCTATAGATATTCAATCATGACTTTGTAGCTGTTTCAAACATCAGCCATACCCAAATCATAACATGCGTACAATAAAACATGCATCAATAATTTAGATCTAGTCTATCCATGATCAAACCATATAAATATGATTCATTTCAAACCATTTGATCCCAATCTATCCTTAGATCTAGTTCTCCATCAACCAGTGAGATCCCTCCTTAGCTTAGATCAAGCAATGCATCATAACCCATATCCTGCATACTGGATCTCATACTACATCAAATATTCAAGTCTTTTTCATTTCCTTTGCCTAATGATCTTATTATCCTTTTATAGTCTTAGGCCTTACTCAATACCATGGTCCAAAACCATAACAAAACAATACCATGGACCCAATACTTGGGTTCAACTCTTTTGGATGCAATATCACGGACCAAAACCATAGGATCAAAAACTGTCGGACTAATACCATGAACCAACCATAATATTTCCCATGTGTGTGCGCTTTTCTCTGCATGAAAGTGCGTGAACTTTTCTCTGCATGAAAGGAAATTTTCTCTGCATGAAAGTGCGTGAACGTTTCTCTTTATGAAAGGAACTTTTCTCTGCATGAAAGTGCGTGAAATTTTCTCTGCATGAAAATAACTTTTCTCTGCATGAAAGTGCGTGAACTTTTCTCTGCATGAAAGGAACTTTTCTCTGCATGAAAGTGCGTGAACTTTTCTCTTCATGAAAGGAACTTTTCTCTGCATGAAAGTGCGTGAACGTTTCTCTGCGTGAAAGTCCGTGAACCAGAAAATAACTTTGCTGCACTATAATTTATCATCTGAGATGAGTGGGTTGTGATCAAGTACAACATATGTATCATAATGCCAACAAGAGAGAGGAAGAAGGGATAAGGAAGGCTGATACAACAGGGTTGTTATAATCACTCTTCTGAATATAGGACTGTGGTTGTGTTCCACTACTCAAAGTGTCGGTGATATTGTGCATTTATTTGTTCATTCTGATGCTTGTTATGTTGAGTAGATTAGTTACACATTTATACATGTTTGTTATGGATTCTTACATTAATTGTCAGAAGTATATGCTGTGATTGGTTTGCTTCGTTCTTTTGTGCAGGAATCGTCTTGGAGCCGGTCAAGAGGAGTTCTTCTTACCGCACAAAGATCCCTAAGTGAATCTAGAAAGAACCAAAGGTGATCCTTTCTCCATATCCTGTCAATATATGTTAGATAGATGAACATGTGTGTAACAGGTACCTTTTGCAGATAACCTTACGGTCTGTTGGAAGTCCCAGGAAGACTTTCAAGGGTAGTTTTCATCCCGTGCATTTTACCCCATAGCAGAACTGGCGACTCTGCTGGGGACTATATATTCAATTCCCGGTTATTCGAACTCCTCTCAAATCTCTTCTCTCTTCTATGATCTTCCCGCTTCTTCATATCCTTCTCTGATCCACCATCTAGTTTGTTACATCTTGCAAAGTTGCTTTCTCTTCAGAAATCGATCCCAAAAGTGCACTTTTTGAGCTCTTTCCCTCACTAATGTAGGTTGCTGGTCTAAACAGAGCTTTATAAATCTCTTTGACTATGCACAGGGAGCGTTAGTGGCCAAAGTAAAGCTCTGTTTACACATAGACAGAGCGTTAGTGACCCATTTCCATGCTTTTCAAGAGATCTTGTGGACCAAAAGTGGGGGAAACTTGTGCCAAGGGCTAAATTAGGATCTGCAATAGTATCATGCTAACAAATTTGGTGTCTTAAAATTTATTTCTTAAGAAAATGCTTTAGTTTTTCTCTCATAAGAGAAATTTTTGTTGAAAGAAAAGCTGATAAACTGAACATCTCCTTCTGTCGAAATAGTTGTAGGCTGCTTTTTTTTGGTTCAATAGTTGTTAGGGAATGTTGAGAAAAGGAACTTTCGGTTATGCAAAGTGTTGAATGACTTTAGATGCACTAGCGAATACATGAATATGTGAAATAATACATGTGTAGAATAAGACTTGTTTGCATAAGAAATTGAATTTTTTTTTCAAAGCGTAGTTCTGCATGGTTTATCGAGTCGAGAGTCTCATCATATTCATATGTCAACACCCCTTCCAAAGACAAATAAAAATGTACACTAAAATCAATCAGATACTGTTTTTTAGAGCAAACCAACGTTAGATAGATTAGGACCTTGGGTTAAGAGAGTGAGTCAACTACCCAAGGTTGCAAATCAAACTAGTGTCGTTAAAGAGTGAAAAATCCTTTTACACTCATATTACCAGGACCACTCCACTCACACTAGAGTGAAATACGAGACAACATCGGATTGTAAACGAAGGTAGCTTGCCTTCTTTTACAACTCCTTTGGGCATTCTGTGTAACGGGCGTCCCTTCGGGGATTTTGGAACTAAGTCGGGGACTCAGGTATCCTGCCCACACAGCGTGCTATCTATGACTATGTCCCCCCTGGTAATGTCTATGATTTGAGGTATCTCTAGTGGCCAATACTTCTAGGTACTTGCTTAAGGTGACTGGGACGAGCTGTCTTCGTACCTCAAACAGACAGACCTACTTTGTCTTCATTTTTTGGGAGGGTGCTCATCTTCAGAAGATTACCTGGCCCCTCAATTTGAGGTTCGGGTGAAGTTCAAAAGTAACCGTAACCATACATTTGGCCATTCTTCTCTGTAACTCATTGAGAAACTGGGTTTCATCTCCAGTAATCGGTGTTTATCAGACAAGGTAATTTCACTTTCTTTGCTAATTGTCATTTTTAGTGTATTTTTTCTTTTTAGGTACCTGAGTGCTATCGTTTTTGACACTTAAAGAATATCACCTTAAAATTTATCTGATAAAATTTAGTAGTCATTGTGGCTACATACAGCCCTCTCCGTCAATCTAGACAGTTGTTAGGACTTCCTCCACTCACTGTGGAGGATCTGCTAAGATCAACTAACTCAGATTCCTCATCTTCAAGGGATTAGTCTCCTAAATCACATACGGGATCGTTCTAGACGACCGACGATTCTGATTTGCCAGAGGATTTCTTTACGGAAGGATTTCTTCCTCATTTTAACACCCCTCTTCCAAATCAGTTAAATCTTGTTATTGATCCCGTAGTACCAGTAATTCACTCTTCACTAGGAGGAACCCTCCCATCTATTCAGTCGACACCTCAAGGGTTGTGGAATTATAGAGACACTGTGAGTCCTCTACCACTTCCCCAGTTAACGGTCAACACAACATCGGCAATGTGGAACCCCGCAATCTCGTTTGTCCTAGGTACTGCAACTCACATAATACCCTCTATCAGCATAACCCAGTAGATGCCAGGTTCCACTCCTATGGTGCATCAAAGCATACCTTCGACTAGTGCCACATACAGTGCTCCATATAACACTCAATATGGCACTATGGGTGTGGGTCCAATTTACCAAAACCAAGGTCGGCCGCCAATATATAGTTATAACCCGTAGATTTAAACATCTGGGGCGGTTCCCAATATGCACATGGCGGTGGGGAATCTCACAGTTCCCCCGCCGTTCTTAGGCATGCATGGACAGTGGTTGATTGACATGAATTTTCCTTCTGTCAATCAAAGCCATATGGTTAGTTCTGTGTTGGTTGGGAATCCACAAGGGATTCCCACCCAAACCATGGGGGCAACCTACTCACATACTCAGATGAGTCAAGGGGGCATCGCTTATACTACGGGAAACTTCATACCCCAATATCAAAACCCTCATGGTAATCCACTTTACAACACCATACCGCAAAGCAACTGTTACACCTCACAGCCCATGTACAACATAGGGAACCAAACAATGGGCAGAGCACAGAGCTCCTCAAGTCATCCGTCATCACAATGGTTCAAGTCGGGGGCACCCAACAATTTTCCTTTTTTGGCAACATTGGATATCACCAACTTATACAAGTTGACTAACGACCCCATCTACCATAACCTACAATGGTTGTCGATCCTGCATAAACTACCGACGGACATTCCTAAGTTCGACGGAAAACAAGGGGAGGATTCGGGCACTCACATCACCACCTACCATCTATGGTGTGTTTCTAACTCCATGGTGGATGACAATGTCCGGTTGCATCTTTTTCCCCGCACCCTCACTGGCAATGCTGCAAAGTGGTATATTGAGTTACCACGTGTGTCAGTGAATACCTTTGATGCTTTAGCGTTGGAGTTTCTAAAGCACTTTCAGTTACCTATCTGTTATGAGATAGGGACGGAACTCCTCACTTCGTTTCGTCAGGATACCTCCACCCACATCTCTGATCATATCCATGAATGGAGACGTAGGCGGAGGTTAGTCAAAGCCCCCATCCTTGATTTTCTCTTAACAGACTGGTTTTGTAAGTTGCTACTCCCACAAATCGCTAGAGATGTCGCTCTAGGTGGTGCAGTCATAGAGGACCAATCCATACGCCATGCCCAACACTTGGATTTAATTTATTCATAATTTGGCACTCTCTACGACATTATCCCTATGCTCCTGGTAACCCCAATCCTCCCACCACTCAGCGCCCTGGAGCGCATGCTGAAGAGATCGTCGGCACAACGTCCACGAGCACTATAAAACAACTCAATGTGTTTGTTGCCAAGTTGGCAGTGGGCCCCTCTACCAAAACGACTACTCTCCCTGCCACTACAATTAACTTTGTGCAGTCTACACAGAAATCCAGTAGTAAGAATAAGAAGAAACAGAACAAGACTGCTCCTTCTGAGGAGCAGTCATCTAAGTAGCCCAACCCGAAACAAAAGGCCGTTGTGCCTACTGATACAGAAAATGATAAAGGCACCAACTATTCGTGCAAACTCAGTCTTGAAGATCACGTAACCTGGCATTGTTCGCATATTAAAGAATGTACAGATTACCTTACCAAGAAAGATTCTGGTAAGACACTTGTGGTCCTTAGAAATCCTTTTCCTAATCAAAAACAGCAAAATCTCGTTGCCAACCAAATGCCACCCACGTCAAGGGGCAGCGATGATTCTTAACAACCTTTAGCTAGTGAAGGAAGTTCTACCATTTACACATTTGAAATGGTAGAACTAACAACCAGAGCCAAATCATATGAAGCTCCTATCGCTCTGGCAGCAAAATCATCCACAGGTCAAAACCCGTCGCTGCCCAATGATTTGCGAATCGAAAGGCCTGTTGAGGACCTTGTAATTCGACCCCCCAAGGGGGCACTTCGACGCACAATGCACAACACATCTGCATGTGCCACCCAACACTACAACATTGTAGAGGATTTGGCGCAAGAACCGTCAGCTACGTCGGTGCTTGAAGTATTACAAACATGTCGAGCCAAATGAAAGCTTTACTTTCAGCTATCGGGGGTATTGACCCTACAGATTCCATGCTCGCTATTTTCGACATGGACAAGTGTAAACCTCCCCTTTCCCACCAACTTGCATTTCAGGTGCACATCACTTCGAAAGGTAAAGGTATACACCGAACTGTCATCGACGAAGGTGCTTTGACTTGTGTCACGTTGACTTCATGTTGGCTTGCCTTGGGTTCCCCAACCCTCTCCCCATCATCAAACTCCCTTAAAGCTTTCAACGGCCACACTTTTGTCCCAAAAGGATACTTAGCCAGTTTTCCCATCACTTTCGTTGGGAAAATAGTAACGATGGATGTAGAAGTCATGGACAAGAAACTCGACAATAATCTATTGCTAGGTCGTAGTTGGACATATGCCATGACAGCTGTCGTATCCACTGTATTTCGTATCATCCTATTTCCATTGGATGGAAAGATGATCACAATGGATCAGTTGTCTTTCTGCACCTCTGATTATTCACCATTATCAAACAGCTCTGTACCCCTAGTAGGAGGTATAATTGACAGTTTTGTCAGTATAGGTACCAGTCTGTTGAAGGCTTCCTCCCTGATGGGTTGTTTTCCTCTTCCGTCACCACAGGTTCCACAATCGGTCAACATGCTTTCATCAATTCCTCATGAACTGATTGATCCCTGGATCCTAATGGCGCCTTCAGACCTTGATACATTCGGAGACTAGATGCCGTTGTCATCAGCTGAATCAGCCTGCCAAGGGATTCAATCAGCATCCACATCTCCAGTCAAGTTGGCTATCGTCGATGGTACCACCCCCCTTCCCATAACTGCTCTTCCTTTAGATCCATGCGATCAACTCCCCTCAATGGATGAAGCCGTTAGAGAAATCATGAGTTTTGGAGAGCAACATTGGGAGGAATGACATATTTGGGGTTCGAAATCTGACTCGGACATGATGCCACTTCAAGTCCTATCCTCTGACACAAATGAAATCATTTCCCCACCCTATATAAGCATTCAAACTCTTGGGGTGGATGAAAATATGGACTATAGTTCCAAGTCATTTCCCATAGATAGTTCAGTCATGACAGGCACCATGGAAGACACCCAGATGAGAGCAGATTGCAATCTTGAGGAAATTGCAAACTCCACCTACCTACATGAGTAATTCCATGAAGAATTTGTTTGGTCTCAGGAGGAAATGCCCAACTTTAACCCGTCATTTGTCGTGCATGAGATCTAACTTTACGACGAGGCCAAACGGAATGGGTGGCCACTTCCTTCCCTCGATATAGCCGTTGAACCCATGCCCAACCCTATGGCTGAAGAAGAACGCCTACTATACCTCAAACAACTGGATAAAACCCATAGAGCTGCTGCTTTAGCACTCACAGCTCACACGGAGCAATTACAAGCCAGATTTGCACAAGCGGTTAGGTTTTCTTCTTTCCAAGAGGGTGACTTCGTATCACTCTATCATCCAAAAGATAATCTCTTTGAGGCATGTGTGCTTTGACCCATTTGGCTAGGTCCCTATTTCATAACTAAAGTCCTCCCCTCAGGGGCATATGAACTACAGGACTAGGATGGAAACCCACTCAAGGAGCCCACATACGGGCTCTATCTGAAAAAGTATTCTACCTAGTGTCATGCTGGGTAGGTACTTTGTAATTTTGTGTATTCATAAGTTTTGCACCCATTTTTTGATGTAATTGAATTGTTTTTGTTATTTAGTGGAGTACTTGTCTCATACATTCTGTTCGCAATGCAGATGTCGTCGTTGCCCCTAGCATTCGTAGGATACACAGATGGTGCCAGTCGTCACACATAACACATTGCATCAACTGCTTGGGTCATCTATACACCCAAGTCGGAACTATTTTGCTCCGGGGGGATCTTTCTTGGTACTGCCACCAAAAATATTGCTAAGTACATGTCTGTCGTTTCGCTTCTCACGGAAGCGTCATTAAGGGGCATCTCCAATCTGGTAGTCAGGTTAGACTCCCAGCTAGTCGTTATGCAATTGACCAATCATTATCACATTCGCAATCCAACCTTGTTACGTAACTATCTAAGGGTAGCAGGGAAAATTTTAAGAACCCCCCCTAAATTTACATGGATAATAAATGGGCGAATATCCATGGTATATAGGAAAAATGGAAGGCGATTTTATCAATAATATGATATGTATATATAATTTTTTGGCGAATCTCTCACCAGGCATGTGGTGAATATTTTACTCAATTATAAAATCTTGTGTTTAGTGAATACACAAATGAAATCATTGCATTTCTTTAAAATATCTTTTGAAATTAAAATTACGGAAATTACATATCCATAACCTAGTGGGTGTAAGATAAAATTCACCTGTGCCATTCACAAAAAGCATGAGAAAAAACCTAATACTTTATATAAAACCAAGAAAAATTCAAATTCATCACTTCTAGGGACCTCATAACCACCCTGCCAATACACAAGTATGTTCCCGTTTGCAATTAGAAAAATTACCCAAATTACAATCTATTTACTCCAGCATATGTTCGAAAGTTATAGAAGGATGACTAGTGGAGTCAATCCATTCCTTTTAGCCCTGGATTTGTTTCAATTTAAAACAGAAGTATACAAATATATTTCCAATGTCTATGCTTTAACCATTCACCTTAAGATGCTTTTGCAATATAATTTCCTGTCTATTTAATATCTTCACTATCATAAAAACCAACCTATATCCATCTTAACTCCACATCTACCACTCTTAAGGGGATGAAATCTATTTATCCCTCTGAGCACTTTTTAGACCTAG
>APFE030645593.1:146168-161283 GCA_000404065.3 Pinus taeda
ACCATACCTCTCGCTTATTTATATTTTTATTAATTTACCATACCTCTTTCACAAATATGGTATTTGGCCTATAGGATTCACTTAAATAAAACCTTTTTCTTGAGCCTTCATAAATAGAACGAGGGTTATGGACTAAATATAAAAAGAGGTTTTATTTATTTACCATGCGTCTAGTTTATTTATATTTTTATTTATTTACCATACCTTTTGAGTAAGTATAGAAAGACGTTTATTTATTTACCATACCTCCACTTTACTTATATTTTTATTTGTTTACACCCTTGCATGTATATAAGGTGACTTAAATATAAAAAATGCTTTATTTATTTACAATACCTCTCATTTATTTATATTTTTATTAATTTACCATACCTCTTTTATAAATATGGTATTTGGGCCTTTGGCCCATAGGATTCACTTAAATAAAACCTATTCTTGAAAATGGGCGAATGGATTCACTTAAATAAAACCTATTCTTGAAAATGGGCGAATGGAAGGTTGTAACTCCTAATTTCAAGGCTAAATTTACCTTTTTTACCCTCTCCCTTAAAATAGGTGGGCTATTTGAGGTGATTTGTAAAAATGTACTATGATACAAAATATTCACCCACTAAAAATTTAAAACCCCTAAATTCCCCCAAAGGGAGAACATTTGCCCCTAAAATCACCCCTAAAGGGTACGCCTCTTGGAATGCCAATTTGACACAATCACATATGAGCATGTTCCTCGAGAATTAAATATTGTTGCTGATTCATTAGCTAACTATGTATTAGATTGGCATTTGTCACATTTGTTATAAATAGCATGCAAGAGAAGTAAAAACATTTACTAAAGTTAAAAATTTGTCACAAAGAACATTTTTTTAAAAACACATTTACACCACCAAAAATACCAAAAAATACCTGTATATATTTATAGGTAGATATACAGTTTTTTACATCAAAAATATTCCAAAACTTGGATGAGTTAAGTACAAAATGGCTCAAAGCCCAGCTATAAACGCTCATATGGCTACGCCAGAACACCTACTACAATGAGCCTATTGCTCCAGAAAAGCTAAAACAACTCTAGCTACCCTCCGAAGAGGAACCAATAACCACTCAGGTACACCTACAGTGTGTCACTACATATGAGTAGGAATCTCCCTCATAGAAAGGGGAGGGACACCCATAGTCAAACCCTCTAGGTTCTTCAGGACCTCGCGGAGACTGTTGGCATCACCCCCTCCAGCATGTAGTTGGCCACCTCGTCGCACATAGTGAGGTTGGCCTGCAGGTCGTACTGGCGCCACATCTGTGTTAAGCATAAAAGTTTCATGTCAGTTCTTATCTCATCGTTAAAAAACATTACATATACATTCAAAAGTACAAAAATACATAACAACATTATTCTCACCTTAAGGACCCTAGTTGGTCCCGGGTGGTAGCATCAAGTTTGGGTCACTGGTAAAGTCCATGTCTTCATAGGCATAGTCATCAACAATCATGATCTAGCTGTGAAGCCACTGGAATAAGTCTTCGTCAAAGAAATGCCAAAGTGGTCCTCCTCCTGTGCGAGGATCAAGTGATGACCAGCAACCCTGGCTCGGCTCCCTCGGATCAAAGGGACCTAAGCTCACCCATGGGTGCATGACAGGTACCCTCTCAAGGATAAATGAGACTATGATAGTACCGTACCCGAAACTATGTTGGGTACGGGTCTTGCACGCTATCAATTCTGCCTTCAACTGGCGAAGCATTGCTTCACACTAGTTGAACATCTAGGGCTGGACACAATCTATGGCAAGCAATAGTTGGGCCTTTGTTGCTACATGGGGACTTTTTGACCCCTCCAAACGCACAATCAACAATAAAACTGCCCTCATAGACCAAGATCGAATCCTCTCTATGGGGACTCTATTGCTGACTAATCCACTCCCAAGGATGTAGTAGATATCTACCAGCTTTGAAGTAGATCGTGGATTTGACCTGCCACTGGTAAGGTTTGCATGTGCCCCATGGCACGACAGTCAAAAAGTAAATGTCATCCCGGTCAATTGCCAGCTCTTGATCTCCAATCTTGAACACTTTCTTGTGTTCATCATGGCGCTGTATGATCCATCTCAGTAGCTCCTCCTGTCCTTTCATCAGCTCTAGCCTTGCATACTTCAACAAAACGCAGCGCCGCAATGAAAGTATGTAAGCTAGATCATTTTGCATCAACAATTCCTCATTTTCATGGGCCTGTTCTCTCCATAGGTGAGTCATTTCAGCTCAAAACCCGCACAAAATAACCCTAAAATCAGTTAAAATGGGGCAAAATCACTTAAGGAATCCATGCATGAGGGTTTCAAATGCGTCCTACTGCCTTAACACCCCTCCTAGTGCTGCATAGGGAGGATTAACGCCCTCTCATGGCTCAAACAGAGTGTTTAACGCTCTCTACTAGCCTGCTGGAGGGCGTTAGTGCGCAAAAATGGCTCTAGGGCACCTCAAATATGCAAATTTCCACCCACAAAACTGATAAAAAACGTTTAATAAAGCTTAGAGAAGGTTTTAGCTCTCACCTGGAACTGACAGCATGTCGAATGGTTGCCCGTATCTCCTGCAATGGTTCGCGGAAAATCTGCTCCTCTTTCGCTCCAACTAGCTCTCACAAACTTCAAACTAGTGAAAATGATGCATGTGAAAGCTCAAAGCATTTCTTTATATAACTATGAGAGACATGATTTTTTGAAAATCATTAAAGAGTAATAGTCCATTCTACATGATTTTTTATCATGCATGAACCTAGATAATAGGAATTACTTCCTTTTCACTGCTTTTGATGAAAGTACTTCAGGAATGAAAAGCAGTAAAAGTTGCATGCAAGACTTTATAGAGCACTGTTAGGGATATTTTATTGCTCTTTAAAAAATACAAACATCCCCAAGCTTTTGTCCTTGCGCTCATTAAATCTATGCAATGATAGATAGAGCACTTTTGGAGACATTTTATTGCTCTTTAAAAAATATAAACACCTTTGAGTTTTTGTGGTAGAGCTCGTTAAACATATATACCACAACTTGTAAAGCACTTTTTTGGGATATTTTATCGCTCTTTAAACAATACAAACATCGTCGAGTTTTTCATCATTTGCACTCGTTAAATATATGCAAACGATGCTCTGAGCACCTCTTTTTTGATCTAGTTCCAACTCATAAACTGAAAAAGACCAACAGAGCATCCTTTTGAGGCAATTTTTTTTCACTCTTTAAACTGAAAAAATCTCGAGCTGTGCCTTGCTGCTCGTTAAACATGATAAAGATGACCCGAGCATTCTTTTAGGTACTTTTTTCAAGCTCGTTAAAAAATGAAAAATCCCGAGTTTTTGTTACTGAGCTCGTTAAAATGTCACGACAAAAAACGAGTTTAGTCCGCCGCCTCATACTCGTAACAAAATGAGGTCGACATCTATTGGAAAAAGGTTTCGCTTTATTCGGGTCCAGTAGATTAAATACGGAAAAGTAACCGATACGGGTATACTATTAACCTTTTGTCGCACCCATTTAACAACTATGACAAAGGGACCACCATGTAGTCTCTCTTTACGATCTTTTCAGACTCTCTAAAAATGAAAATATCACCGAGTTGTCTAGTCTAGACTCTTTAAGTACACATACAAGATATAGAGTCGTTCTTTTTACGATACTTTTCAGACTCTTAAAGGATGAAAAAATTGACAAGTTTTCATGTATGGACTCATTAAACTAATCATATAGGGCAAAGAGTTGTTTTTTTTGCGATCCTTTTCAGACTCTCTAAACATGAAAAGATCAATGTGTTTACCCATCTGGACTCATTAAAAATTAGATGGGTAAAAAGTGGAAATACAACCGTATCCTGAAGCGTGGTTTGGCAGTAAAAGTTCCCTTGACCATGGCACTCCCTCAAATAAACCGTCATTTTGATAGCCTCTCAATATGAACCCTACCAACCTATAAGTTTTTAGCCTATATACCCTGATGCCATTGCATCTCCGTATCATAAACACTCTGTAGTGTTCATGAGTCTAGTGTCGTCTGGTTAAAATCGTTGTCGTGCCTTCTATTGTTCAAGGGTCCTTACTTGTTTCCTTGATCAACTGACCCTACATATCCTTTCATCATGCCCTTTGTTGTTCATACCCAAAAGCTCAAAAGATTCTTCAGAAAACAAAATCATCCTTGTCCGGTTTCGTGTCGACTGATGTAAGACACGTCATTGCCTACCTTTCGACAGGTTCCTTCCTATCAACCTCAACACTCTATCTAGGAAGATAACCCAGAAACACATTCAATGCCTTGGTTCTTGTAGACATCAGTGGTAATTTTCCTTGTGCTTGATCATAGGTTTTCATCATTGGCTCCTGGTTAGGCGATTCTATGAGTGTTCGACGACAAAAAATCTTACCCTCGCTAGTTTGCACTATGCATCTTGGAGACCATCACCATTATCGATGGCCTTCCTCGCATCTGTTAACAGTCTCCATTATTTGCTGGTAATCAGATGATTCTGTGCATGTTTGAAGTCAACTCATTATCACATTTACCGATCTATGCTGTTCAGTTAAGCGAGAATCAAGATCTTGGGTAGAGGCTTGCATCATTCAGCCTTGTTTCCTCTCCCAAGCTGCAATATTGTTCTTTGAAGACAACCATTTCAAGATAATCTATTATGACATTGGATCCATCCTGTGCCATGTTGGTGACCATCATTGTTATATCTCTGAGGAGAAAGTTACTCTGATATAGCTACTGAGCATGGGAATGCCTGACTCGGGATATGATTTTAGCAGTTCATATATATGTACCTTTGTTGTATCAGGTTTTCCTTATCGCCCAACACTTCTCTCTCTCTACAAAGATTTCGATAGGAAATTACAGTATTTTCATAAAGTGTTTCGGCCATCGTCTCTACCTCTGATCTCATACTATAGGGGGCATCTGTTATAGGACAAATTGACCTCCTAATCAACTCAGAGGAGAAGGACAGGATGACCGAAAGAATGACCACAGTTGCGGGCCCAAAATCCACACTAACACTCTCTATACACTAAAAAACTACTTTATAAAGCTTGTTTACAAGCATAAAGGAGCGTTAGTCACCTGCTAACTCATGTTGCTAGACCCGGGGGAGCATTAGCGAACTTTAGTGATGCTCAAGTGGTTATGCCAATGAATCTGCCATAAAATATCTAGATATTATTTCCCTAAATTTGTGCAAGAAAATCAAGGAAACTCCAAAAATCAAGATATTTGGAGAAATTATATTTTGGAAATAGAGGCAAATGGGAAAAATCTGGTAAAAGAGGCAAGTTCATGGTTTTTACCCATATGAACTACAGGTGGAGTTGGGAAGTCCTAATTCGATTTCTATTTAAGCAATGAGAGGGCCATTGCACAAGGGTCAGAGCATTTAGAAGGATAGTACATGGTGCTATTATGATATTGTCATATTCTTGAAGGAGCTAGCTGAAAGGAGAGAGAGAGAGGAAGAAGGGATAAGGAAGGCTGATACAATAGGGTTGTTGTAATCACTCTTCTGAATATAGGACTATGGTTGTGTTCCACTATTCAAAGTGTCAGTGATATTGTGCATTTATTTGTTCATTCTGATGCTTGTTATGTTGAGTAGATTAGTTACACATTTATACATGTTTGTTACATATTCTTACATTAATTGTCAGAAATATATGATGTGATTGGTTTGCTTCGTTCTTTTGTGTAGGAATCATCTTGGAGCTGGTCAGGAGGAGTTCTTCTTACCGCACGGAGATCCCCAAGCAAATCTAGAAGAACCAAAGGTGATCCTTTCTCCATATCCTGTCAATATATGTTAGATAGATGAACATGTGTGTAACAGGTACCTTTTGCAGATAACTTTACGGTCCGTCGGAAGTCCCAGGAAGACTTTTGAGGGTAGTTTTCATCCCGTGCATTTTACCCCATAGCAATAACCTATGGGGATTAATAAGCTAGTTCATGCTATTCGTCCTCAATTCGTAGAGTACATTACATAGCCAACCAATCATTGAGGATAATTATCATCATCATCCCCAAAATCCTACTATGGTACCCTAAGTTAGCCTTACATGTGTTTAGGTAGAGAGGCGTCCTAAGCATAAACATGGAATTGATGGGTGGTATCACATTATCACAAAACTCTACCTAGAAAAGAATGGTTGGAGGCCACCCCTAGGCACTTAGATTACATACAATGTAATGTGTGCATGATTCATACAATAGTTTAATATATTTTTCAAGATTTTTAGTCTATTCTATGTATGTGGGATAACTAACATACTCTAATGTTTTAAAGGATCATTTGTTGTATTGGATCAATAACTAAGTTCTTCTAACAATTTTGAATTCTAGACTCGAGGACACTTGACTTCTGGATGCTTGTTTTTCCCTTGTTGCTTTTTTGTATGGAATGTCTATCACACATACATTTTTCCATTATCTTGGTAGTTAAATTAAACATTTTATTCAAAAATAAAAGGAAAACATATTACCTAGAGAAGAGAAGAGGCATGGAATGCATGGCAAGTTGATAAAGCTCCGATAGAATAAATATTCATATTTTAGAATTATAAAACTCCCTGTTAATTAACCATATCAAGCAAGTAAATGTTTATTCTTACATTCTCTTACATTACACATGAACGTTACAATCCTCTCATCCCATGTCCCATGCTTATTCTATTTCTGGAAAACGTTCTTGAAAATATTTTTATACATCAACTTTGCCAATTACAAGCTATTAGTTTTAATGTTCATGTAGGGGATGAATGCAAACAATTGAAAGAGGCTCCACTGCAACATTAGGTGCTTGTCCCAATTTTAGCAATGTAACTTCTAACTTGCTTAAGTTGTGGCTATCATGTTGGATTCACACTTATATTGAGCAACGTGGGGGGGTTGGGGTTGGAGGGGACGTGTAAAGGGATGAATCAATATAAGACAATTCTTACTTATTTAAACATTCATGAATCATAACAAAACAATCTCACATATGGAACACAAGGCATAAATAAAAGTTTTTTATAACATATCTTTGTAAGCACCAACTTACTATTACAAACTTTATAGGCAACAACCTACATGAGACACCAATCCCCTTGATTGCAAGATATTCATAGGCACTAACCTACTTCATTGAGTCTTTTTAATACTTCTTCTTTAACTAGGTTTATTAATTGCTTCTATTTTCACCAAGTCTACTTGCTTCTTCTTCATTCACTAGGTCTACTTATTGCTTCTGCCTTCGTTAGCATCGTTTCTCCAAAAAAATATTGTTTTTGGCCTCTTACCAAGAACAAACTTGCACAACATGACACGTATTCAATTTTGCAAATTGTACTATGAATTTCACCTAAGACACTTATGTATGTCTCCTCAAATCTCTAAGATTTTCACAATCTGAAGTCCCGGAAAATAAGTTATAGAAAAATGTCAGATTGACATGCTTGAAGTTGATTTCAGGATATTCAATAACCTTAAATTTCACATGGCATATCTTTGAAATTATAGCAAACCAAAGTTTAAATTTCAATCACAGGTACCTAGAGATATTTCCCCTGTCTCCTCTAGATTTTACAGTCTAAAACATCTTAGAAAAATTTTTATAGCAAAATTGCCAAGCTCACCTATTTGAAGCATATTTTAGGAGCATTCAAGAACCCTAACTTCTTCATAGCATACCTCTAAAATTATAGCAAACCAAGGTCTGAAATTTCTCTCATAAGTACCTAGAGATTCTCTAATGTTTCCTTCAAATTTCATAGTTAGGAGCCTCTTAGAAAGCAATTTATGCCAAGCTCACATGTTTGAAGCATATTTTAGGAGCATTTAAGAAACCTAAATTCATCATAACATATCTATGAAATTATAACAAGCCAAGGTTTGAATATTTTGGTATAGATACATGAAAATCTCGCCTCCATCTCCGAGTCCAAGTTTCATGGTCTAAAACATCCTAGAAGAAAAGTTATAGCAAAAATGTCAAGATGACGTGTTCACTCCATAAATCATGTTTTTTCTCATTCTTCAAAACCCCAAGAGTATTCCTCAACTTTTGTTGCACACGTCAAATATCTTCTTGCTTGAATGGTCTTCAAATGTACTCATCTATCCTTTATTTATAGTGTTTTTATGTTCACTTATGGGGCTAACTTGTAAAATTGGGTGGGTCGACCTGTACTTTCTGGCTCAATTGCCTCATATAATATTTCGTATCTTCTCATTCCTATGGAGTTAGAGGTAGTGCCATATACCATTGGACATGTCTTGAAATAAACTATTCAAAAACATATCTGATGCAAGAGCATTTAGCCCAACAATTTAATTGTATTCTAGTAGACATAGGGGGTCTTGTATTTTCAAAGAAGTTGGATTCCTATGTAGGTGATCATTAATGTTTAAGTGATTAGAATAGGAATTAATTAGATGTTGTGAGGATGCTTGTAAATGCTCTCGAATGAAGGAGAACATGAGTGGTTAATAATGATGAGAGAGTTAGAAGTCAATTATAATTCTTAAGGTAGTTTCATGATTTGAGGAACTAGAGATGATTCTTAGGGATTGACTGGAGTTAGAAGTGGACTTAGAGGACATTTAGGATTTAGTTCAATAGATTAAGGATTTGAACCAGAATAAGTTCAACAAAACCTTTTTGGTATAAATGTAAGCCTAAAAGTCATAAACAGGGTTAGATAGGTTAGATCAGTGAGATAGGTTTGACTGTAGGCCTACGGGCAAGAGAAGAGAGGCCACTGATATTGAAGATCAGGCCTAAGAGACAGAGAGTCTCGATATGTGATCAGTTGTTTATATTTATATATACAGAGGTTTATTCCATAATTGTATAGATGTGTGAAATGAATATTGAATGATTGAATTACGTGTAAGTTGTGTATTCTATAACAGAGGTTGTAGGCAGAGTTCTCTAGAAATACACAGAGGAGGAGATGATTTAGAGTAATCATAATGGATCATTAAATCCAACTGAAATATCAGAGTGAAGCTCTGAGAGAGACAACGATGTATGAATTCACACAAGTCAAGCTTGGGAGTGAATTGAGCAGCAGAAGAGCGAAAGGCAAAACCCTGAAGAAAATCCAAAACCAAGGGAAAGCACTGAAAAAATGAATTAAATTCAAAGCAAAGGGATGAATGAAGAGGTAAGTCATCGATGCATAGGAGTCATTGGATCTTGGATATCAATGGGCGAGGTCGAAGGAAATGAATGATCATACTTAAATCGCGCAGAAGGGAATCAAGAAATGAACGACGAAGATTAACTTAAGAGCTGGTGAAATAGGAATCTGGAGGAATTGTTGAAGTCGTCGATCGTAGAAGATCTATGGTCATCGAGTTGTAACATGCTTGGGTGTTAGTTAACGAAGGAAGGCGGATTTAAAATTATAAGTGGATTATCGGGTAGAGAAAAAGTGGTAAGTAGTATTAGAGTGTAGTCATCCGATTCCACTTATTGATTGACACGTAGCACGAGGTGGAGAGAGAAAACCGCTTTATCAGGCGGGTATTCTCCGTGCTTGTGACTCACCCGATATCGTTGTGAATCGTCAGATCCATTGAGTGTAGATCAATGACGGAGGAATGTCGAACAAGTTTGATTGATCGGGAAAAGCCATCAATCGTCAAATCTAATGGAGGGAAATATACGGTGGAGAATGAGCCTGATAAAGGTATGCATCGATAAACATGCCAAGGCTATGGAAAAGTGGAAAATGTAAGTTTTCGTGTGTTTGTGTATATTCCCATTATATGAGGGTTATAATAGAATTAAAGGGGATAAAGGCTTATGGGTTAAGTTTACGCATAACCAAAGTTAAGAGTGGGTATGGTTAATATGAGCGTGTAAGGATTAATCAAGGTTTATAAGGGTTAATGAGTCCCAATAGAAAGGATATTGACTAAGAGTTATACTATGGTTGATTTATGAAATCATTCCGCATAAGACTTGAGTAAGGGGACCTTCCTTTAGCCATTCATTAAGAATTGAAGATTTCACTCCTTAAAGAGTTAAAATTCCTGAGACAGACAGGATTTATGCATTTGACATGCATACTTTGGGTGTAAGCAGGTTAACCCTGCATTATTTGGTATCAGAGCGGAATTGTAATTCAAACAATTGGTGTTAAAAGAGAAAAGAGATTCTATGTGAAAGAATTGAGAACAAAGCTATGTGTCAAAGATGTTTATGCATGCAAGGGAGGATCAGATTCTAATTTGACAGAAAGCAGGCACACAGAGGTGATGTGTAGTAGAACTTGCATATGCAAGAAACAAAAGAAAATCCATTCAAAGTACAGGAAATGGCAGAACAAGATCATGCAGAGATCTTGAAGGTGAGGTGATATGTTCTGTTTTGATTTAATTGGAGAATGTGTGTTTGTACATTGATGCACAGATAACAACAAAGGAAGGTGAGAAGGTTGCAACATCTAGAGCAAGGAGTGCCTGAATTGGTTCCAGAGGAAAGAACCAAAGAAATGCTAAGAGACTGAGCTCAAAAGAGGAGAGAAGCTTAGTAAAGCATATGTAGCAAGAATGATACTTGTTACTGCAGAGGTATTGTTGTAGATCACAAAAGCGATTCCACAAAGGATGTGGGTAGAATTGGTAAGGGATGAAAGAAGTTGGTAAGATTTTCTAAGTGAAAGAAGAGGTGGTCAGAACCAAGTATTTTATGGTGATTGAAATACAAGAGGACAATTGTGTTCCTAGGAGATGCAAAAGAGTTTAAGCTTAGAAGGAGCAAAGAGAAGTGCTCAAAGGAGGTTCCAGAGATAGAGAACCAAGTGCTTGCCAAAAGACCAAGTACAGAGGAAAGCTTGGTGAGGTAAGTTGCAACAAGGAGGACTTGTTGTTGTAGAGGCTTTAATGCAACTCATAGTGAGTGAGTGAGGAGATCATGAAGAGAGAGGAGAAGAAGATCGCTATTGATAGTCATAGCAAAGGTTCTGAGGAATACCACATCAAAAGAAAGATGAAGAAAGATGATGCCAAGGCAAATGGCAAGAGGATGAGTTAAGAGGAAATTGGCAAAGAAATTGCAGAGATGAAAGAAAAACTCGATGTATTGATGATGATGCTAGAGGAAAGCCAGAGACTAGGTTGGGTCTTCAGGAAGAAGCCAATGAAGTGGCATAAGTTGCAGAGAAGGCTATAACAAAGGCAAGTGAAGTGGTTGATGGAAAAACTCAGAGAAACTGAGTTGGAAATGTAAGTTTCTATTTGTGAAGCAGAATAGGGTGAACTTCAGAGTGAAGATGAAGACTTGAAGACTGAAACTTCAAGTGAGGCCAAAGGGTCACAGGTTTTAAATCTGACAATTTGTGTATGTTTTTAGGTGAAACATGTAAAGAAAGATAATTTGTTGATATTTTCATAAAGGAGGAAGAAGACAAGCATAATCTAAATTGTGTTTTGGAAGAAAATGAGATAGATAGGTTTCATATACAGTTGGGGAAAGAATCAAGCAACCAAGTGAAGGGCTTGAGGAGATTGAAGAGGAGACCCATGAAGAATTTCTGAGTCATAAAGAGAACTTGGAACATCAAGGAGATATGATGGTTGAAACATCAAGTGGGACCACAAGGTCTTATGTTTTTAAAATTGATAGTTTGTCTGTGGATGCGGAACAAATGCAAGAGAATATTAATGCAGATGGTGAGACAAGGATAGCTCTTGGAGGAGGTAAACAGCAAGAGACTAAACGAAAACTTGAAGAAGAGACTATGTTAGCTGAAAACATAGTAAAGGATCGTTAGTTCACCATGATGATAGGCACAGTGGAAATAACCATGGAAGTTGTTGAGACAGTCAGTAAAAAAGAGGGACATCTACGAAAAGATGTTAAGAAGGAAGAAACCTGTGCAATGGAGTTTTCTTTGGGAGAAAGCACATCTGATGATTGGTCACTAAGAAAGAAGGTTTTGCAAAGGATGAGTGTTATAGACATATTTGGGCACTGCAACCCCAATCATATATGTCCATAAACCAAGGGCTTCTGAGTCCCTAAAAGTGTTGTTTCACACCCTAAAGGAACAAGGTCAGCTGATTACATCATATCCCAGAAGTTCTCCATGGAAAACTGCTCAGAACTGGTCAAAACTAGACCACACAGATTGCTCAGTGCTAAGGGTGCGATGCATCTCACCTGCCACATGCAAAAAGTGCGGTGCATACTGAAAACCCCTTCTGTAGGGTGCCATGGGCGAGAGTAGACAAATGGCAGAGACAGTTTGCAAGGTGGATGATCATGGAATCTTCCAAAAACTTCTCCTGTGACACTTGCCTCTCTGAATTCACCCAGGGATGAGTAAGAGATCATGAATCTCCAAGTGGAACCAAGAACTATCAGGGAGAGGACACTAATCAAAACCCTAGAAGCTGGCTCACCCCCCTACAAACATCTATATATGGATCCCTCATCCCAGAGATCCAAGGGCTGGAATTGGATATCTTGTAAGGAAGTGCTATTGGTTTCCTGGTGGAATATCATAGTGTTGGGTGATCTAAGCATTTCATGAGGTGAAGAAGGGCTTTCATGCTGGGAGGATGACATTGGGTCAGATCAATGGGCTATAATCCTCTCTTCTAATCTTTCTATCAATAAAGCTATTCAAGTTTTTCTCCACATTCTTGTATGTTTGATGATATATGCATTTGTGTGGTTAATATATATCTGATCCTATACTATTTATGATTGTAGATTTCTGTACTTTGAAGGTAGTATGCTGCTTTGACACAGTTACTCTTTGAAGCGGGTAAGCAAAGAAGGAGTGGCAAAGATCTGTCAGAGGGGAGAAGGAACAAGTAAGGAACCAAGCGAAAGATTGAGGTTGGTATTCTTTGCTCCTCTCCTATCTACTTCTCATAAAGGAAAATGAAAGTAACTTTAGTTTGTTTGTTTCTAAGATAGCTACCCGTCTTAGTGGGAATAGCAGCTCTGCATGGACACTAGATTTCCCGATAACAACTAGGTAACTCAAATTCTCTACATGCACTAGCTATTTTGGTTGATTTATAAGTTAATTAGATGATCACTGAGTTTGACTGAAGTCCGACTGCACAAATGACCTTCCACTAGTTCCTCTAACAATTGAAACTAGTTTAATTGAAAACAACTTGATATAACTAACTTTGATTGTTACAAATTAGCAATCAAACATGCTTAACTAAACTCTAACTACCCTAACTCGAATTTACTAAATAAACTAAGTGACACAAGCCATATCACACAAGTTAACTACATCCAAGTTATCTGCTGATGTGGAAATTCAATTTTTCTCAATTTAATTAAGGAAAAATCAAATTGAGAATTTCTTATTAGTTGAGCATTAACAAAAGAAACTTGAAATTCAGGATTTAAAACAGAAAAGAAGGATTTATCCAAGGAAAATAAGGAAGCAAGGATTGTTGCAACAAAACATCGAGCAGATGAAATGATTTAAAGAGAGAAAGTAAGGATGAAGGACAATAAAAAACAATTGGCAAGGCAGGAAAGGGAATCAAGAAAGGCTCAACAATTGCTTAAAAAAGAATGGGGGATGACAGATAAGTTTGAAAATGATGCAAGCACAATCAAGGAAAGAAAGATAATGTCAAACACAATGGACCAAATTGTAGATAATACACCATTATTCCAAGACCTCATAAACATCCAAGTCCCTTGCTATCAACAACGGGGTTTTCCCACTTGCTATATTCCTACCAGTGCAGGCGTTAATCCTATATATGGTGTCATTCCTATGTATGATTATTAGACACCTCCACTTAATGTAGGGGTTTGTAGCATAAGCATGAGTTATGGATACTCATTTCCTCCATGGATACAAGGTTAAAATTAGACACAATCATATGGAAACAATCCAACACGTCCCAATCAACCATTTTTAGGTATGAAACCTACTTGGTTCAAGTAAGAAACTCATCAAGCTTGGGCAATGAAGATTTTGGAGGCCATTAGGCATAGGGGTGTCATATTTTTTTTGGTGTAACCACATTAGGATGTGGGTTTTGTAAGGATTGCCTTTGTTGTTTGTTACATGGCCATTTTGGATTAAATCATAGGTCATTTTGTTCCATATTGTTTGTGGCATTGTAATAAAAAACAATTGTAGAAGTTACATTCATAGTCTATTAGAATGGAGAAAGCCAAGGTCAGAATGTAATTAGATTGGTGTTTTGCATTTACATACCAAATGGTTTGTGTTCTACCTTTACATACCAAATATAATCAAATTATATTCAACTACTGTAAATAATTTGCAAGAGAAGTTTTGTTATTCTTCTAATATAACATCAATTGTTAGAACAACACATATAACATAAAGAAAAGGAGTGGTGAGATTTGTTTATCAGACGAGTGAAAAAAATACCTGAGCTCTTTGATGACTTAGTATGCCTGAATCCTCATCCCTAATCCTAAGTCATTTTATACATCTCTATGCAAAATCAAAAGTTCATCTTCATAAAGGTAAACATTTGTTTTAATTCCTAACAATTCTTGTGATACCTTAAATATATGGAAGTAAAATTCTACTATCTCATGCAACAACGGTTAGAAGAAGAAAGACTATGGAAAGTATAAGCTCAAAGTTTTTTTTTAGGTTTTTAGTTTTGTCTTTTTCTTTTTAAATCTCTATGAATCCTTTAATTTTCACAAGTTGAGAAAACATCAATTAATGGAGAACACTTCTTTACTAGCATGGATTACAATTCATATCATGTCAAAGTTATGTTGGGAATTAATATTTAAGTCAGGCCAAAATCCATTAAGAAACACAATTTCACAATAGTAGGTTTTGTCAATGCCAAAATCTGATAAGAAACACAAATTCACAATAGTAAGTTTTATCTATGATGGAACCTTGAGAATTTTCACTTTCTTAGAAATGATCCAAAATCTTAAGATTCTCTATTTTATAAAAAGACCTTTGTCGACGCGTTTCGAACCAACCAGTGTGGTTCATCGTCAGGACAAGTTGAAGAAACAGATCCAGCTACACCCGTTTAAATAGACTGAGCAGAGACTCCAACGGCTATAAACGACTCTAGGACCCAGGTCAAATTTTATTTATTTA
>APFE030645593.1:165178-215270 GCA_000404065.3 Pinus taeda
TCATGGAATCTTCCAGAAACTTCTCTTGTGACACTTGCCTCTCTAAATTCGCCCAGGGATGAGTAAGAGATCATGAATCTCCAAGTGGAACCAGGAACTATCAGAGAGAGGACACTAATCAAAACCCTAGAAGCTGATTCACCCCCCTGCAAACATCTATATATGGATCCCTCATCCCAGATATCCAAGGGCTGGAATTTGATATATTGCAAGGAAGTGTTGTTGGTTTCCTGGTGGAATATCATAGTGTTGGGTGATCTAAGCTTTTCATGAGATGAAGAAGGGCTTTCATGCTGGGAGGATGACGTTGGATCAGATCAATGGGTTGTAATCCTCTCTTCTAATATTTCTATCAATAAAGCTATTCAAGTTTCCTCCACATTCTTGTATGTTTGATGAGATATGCATTTGTGTGGTCAATATATATCCGGTCCTATACTATTTATGATTGTAGATCTCTGTACTTTGAAGGTATTATGCTGCTTTGACTTTACAAGTACTCTTTGAAGCGGGTAAGCAAGAAAGGAGTGGCAAAGATCCGTTAGAGGGGAGAAGGAACAAGTAAGAAACCAAACGAAATATCGAGGTTGGTATTCTTTGCTCCTCTCCTATCTACTTCTCATAAAGGAAAATGAAAGTAACTTTAGTTTGTTTGTTTCTAAGATAGCTACCCATCTTAGTGGGACTAGCAGCTCTGCATGGACACTAGATTTCCCGATAACAATGAGCAATCTTTTGAAGCTGTCAAAAGTATGGAAAAGTATCTTTCAGAATATGAATACTCTGGAGTAAAGGATAAGGGAGAATATGTCTTGAATGAGGAAATCAGTGACTTATTGCAGCAGAAAGAACTTAGTAATGAAATTGTTACAACATAGGGACAGTTTCTTGTGGGAAAAAAAGATGAAGTTTAGTTTGAAGAAATGATATGTGAAACCACAGTCAGAACTGTTGAGCCTTACAATTTTCAAATTGACAATTCATTTATAGATGCAGGGATTATAAGTGATGATGAAGTGCTTGCGAAGTGTCACAGAGAAATTGCATTGCTGGAATATTTGTTGGGAAATTCAGATTATGATAGTGTGATTGCAGAGGAAGGAGTTCACTACAGTGGACAAGAGCAGGAAGACATCATTAGAGCAGATGATGTGGAGGGAAGACTAACTGATAGTCTTGAGAGTACATTAGAGAATCCTTTAGAAGATTCTTTAAAGAGGTTGAATTAGCACACTGATGTGCTGATAGAAGAGAAAAAATCAAACATCATACTGAAATGTTGTCAAAGGAAAAAGAGGCACTAAGGGCTTATGTTTTTTATTTTAACAATTGTTTTGTGAGTGCAGGTTTTATATATGGAAAAGTTTGATCCATGGAACAACGATATTATGCTACCAGGAAAATATGTTGGGATTGATGAACAACCTAGTGTTGTATTTGAAAGGAGTCAAGTACAAAGGAAATTGGAGGACTATTTACTTTTTGAAAGTAAATTTACAGAGATGGAACATACGTTGTTTGGAACACAATAAGAGGCTAAGGATGAAAGGGTGGCAGTAAGAAACCAAAAACTTCAAAGAGAAGACAATAATTATCAGTCAGAAGATATATTGGATAGAGAGATCGAACTGATAAGAAGGATAATGATAAAGGTGTCTCAGAAGAAAACAACAACAAGAAAGCAAAGGAGCAATAGAAAAAGAAAGACAACAACATGCTGTGAGAGCATCACCAGTGGGGCAATGCAACATAAAGTATGGAAACCTGGAGAACAACAACAACCAAAGACAAATTACAGAACAAAGTATAGGATCCAGGAAGACAAAGATCAGAAACACATGATCAGGAGATCATGATTATTTTAACCTTGGGAGTCTGATGCAAGAGCATTCAACCCAACAATTTAATTGTATTCTAGTAGACATAGGGGGTCTTGTATTTTCAAGGAAGTTGGATTTCTATGTAGGTAATCATTAATGTTTAAGTGATTAGAATAGGAATTAATGAGATGTTGTGAGGATGTTTGTAAATGCTCTCGAATGAAGGAGAACATGAGTGGTTAATAATGACGAGAGAGTTAGAAGTCAATTATAACTCTTAAGGTAGTTTCATGATTCGAGGAACTAGATAGGATTCTTAGGGATTAATTGCAGTTAGAAGTGGACTTAGAGGACATTTAGGAGTCAGTTCAGTAGATTAAGGATCTGAACCAGAATTAGTTCAAGAGAACCTTTCTAGTATAAATGTAAGCCTAAAAGGCATAAACAAGGTTAGATAGGTTAGATCTGTGAGATAGGTTTGACTGTAAGCCTACGGGCAAGAGAAGAGAGGCCACTGATATTAAAGATCAGGCCTAAGAGACAGAGAGTCTCGATATGTAATCAATCGTTTATATTTATATATACAGAGGTTTATTCCAGAACTGTATAGATGTGTGAAATGAATATTGAATGATTGAATTATGTGTAAGTTGTGTATTCTGTAACTGAGGTTGCAGGCAGAGTTTTGTAGAAATACACTGAGGAGGAGATTGATTCAGAGGAATCATAATGAATCATTGAATCCAATTGAAATATCAGAGTGAAGCTCTGAGAGAGACAACGATGTATGAATTCATAGAAGTCAAGCTCCGGAGTGAATTGAGCAGCGAAAGAGCAAAAGGCAAAACCCTGAAGAAAACCAAAAACCACGGGAAAACACTGAAAAAATGAATTAAAGTCAAAGCAAAGGGATGAACGAAGAGGTGAGCCATCAATGCATAGGAGTCGTTCGATCTTGGAGATCAATGGGCAAGGTCGAAGGAAATGAACAATCATAATTAAATCGCGTAGAAGGGAATCAAGAAATGAACGACAAAAATTAACTTAAGAGTTGGCGGAAGAGGAATCCAGAGGAGCTGTCGTAGCCGTCGATGGTAGAAGATCTATGGTCATCAAGCGCTAACATGCTCGTGTGTTAGTTAATGAAGGAAGGCGGATTAAAAATTATAAGCGGATTATTGGGCGGAGAAAAAGTGGTAAGTGGTATTAGAGGGTAGTCACGTGATTCCACTTATCGATTGACACGTAGCATGAGGGTGGAGAGAGAAAACTGCTTTATCGAGTGGGTATTCTCCGTGCTTGTGACTCACCTGATATCGTTGTGAACCGTTAGATCTATTGAGTGTAGATCAACGACGGAGGATTGTCGAACAAGTTTGATTGATCAGGAAAAGACATCAACTGTCAGATTTGATGGAGGGAAATCTATGCGAGAATGAACCTGATAAAGGTATGCATCGATAAAAGCGCCAAGGCTATGGAAAAGTAGAAAACGTAAGTTTCCATGTGTTTGTGTATATTCCCATTATATGAGGCTTATAATAGAATTAAAGGGGTTAAAGGTTTATGGGTTAAGTTTACGCATAACCAAAGTTAAGAGTGGGTATGATTAATATGTGTGGGTAAGGATTAATCAAGGTTTATAAGGGTTAATGACTCCCGATAGAAAGGATATCGACTAAGGGTTAGACTATGGTTGATTTATGAAATCATTCTGCATAAGACTTGAGTAAGGGGACCTTAAACCATTCATTAAGAATTGAAGATTTGACTCCTTAGAGAGTTAAAATTCCTGGAACATAAAGGATTTATGCTTTTGACATGCATACTGTGGGTGTAAGCAGGGGTAACCCTGCATCAATATCTTATGCTCCCATTTGAGCTAGGTATCTTGAGTAAAAATTCCTTCAAATAAAGGGTATCCAAATTGGGCATAAAAAACAAACATTGGGTATCCAAACAATATTCCGAAAAATATTCATATTGCAATATTTATATTGGACATTTGTAGTCTCCCTTGTCTTTGAAATCAATGACAACAATATTCCAACAATCTCCCATTTTTCATTGATGGAAATTATTAGTAAATTCTACAACAATAATGTAGTACTCCCTAACCTTTAGTTGAGCATCCATCTTGGTCTCCACCTAACTTTGACATTCCTAGTCTCCCTTTATCTTTGACACCAAAGTAAACACAATATCAAGAATCTCAACCTTTGCCATTGATGGAAACCCTAGACATTTGTGCACATACTATAGAAGAACTCTCCCTATCTGCAATTTCTCCCACTTTAACATCAATGGCAAAGGCCTACTCCTATTTGCAACTTCTCCTTTTATATGAAACTTCTATTCCTTTGACTTCAATGACATAAGGCTACTCCCCATGAGCTTACATTTTCCTTTACTAATGATTTGAGAGGGATGTCACCACAATTTTCTTCTTCTTTAACTTCATCGAGGACATATACATTGCTTGAGGTTTTGTTTGCTTTTTTCCACCAATCTTCCAGAACCCAACTTCCTTATTTCACATCCCTTAGAATGGAATGTGAGATGATGTCCTTGATCACACATTTACCTTCAACATATAAGACATTATGAGTTTTAGTCTTTCCATGATCAAGACTAAATGTGCCCTTTCTAGCTATCCTTGTTGATACATCATCTCCAAAGGTAACATTGCCTCCTTTTTCTTCTTTAAGAGTGAGAAATTTACTCCAATCTTTTGTCATATGTTTTTAACATCCACTATTAATGAACCATTTGCTTGATTTACTTTGAGAATATAGAGCAAGTCCACATTCCTATTGTTTTTCTTGCTTCCTTTTCCATATCTTTGTGCATTATTCTCTATGCATGGTAATATCTTCTTCCTTGCATTGATTAAGGAACCTTATTATGTTGTTTGTATAGTCATAGTTATTACACCTGTAATAATCAATATGATCCAATAGGGGAGCAAATGATTTGCATCTTCTGAAACCAATTTCATTAAGATTTCTAATTTTGTTTCTAACAAAACCATTATTTGAGGAAGATCCTCTATTTTTATCTTTCACACAGTCATTTTTTACATAAGCTCTACAATTATTTCTTTATGAAACAAAATTATTACAAGCAAAGCAATAGCCAAAGAAGAGATTTTGATACCGAGATGTGAAAGGTCTTTCTAGTAGAGAAAGTATTTTGAATTCATTCTTGTCGATCTTGTGAGATAAATCAAGTCTTTGTTGGCTCTCATCTCCTTTCTTGGTGTTTTTTCATTGTTAATAGAACCCTTTAGAAAATTAGGGCTATGTTGGTCTTCATCTCCTTCCATGGTGTTTCTTTCATTGTTAAAGGAGCTTGAGAACATCAACATAGCTTTTGGGATTTTCTTCATTTTTCTTTTATGATGGCTTTGCGCTTTATTTTCCTGAAGAGGTCTTATGATTTTCCTTGTAGCCAAGACCTATTTTGATGAATGGTGACCTCTTAAAGTTGAGAATATCATCTAAAATTTCAATACTCTTTGCTTTGATTCAATTGAGGAGTTGTTTTATGTAGATCCTTTCTCAAGTAAATAACTCATGCTTCTAGTTTTTCACAATCTTCGTCCTTTTCTTTAACTAGCTTCTCACTACTACTTCTATATATTGTTTTCCTTTTCTAGTTGTGTCTTCAAGATGGAAACAATTGTTTCATTAAGATTATGATCCTTTTTCTTCTCATATTTCTACAATAGCTCCTACTTTTTGATATTTCCTTTGATTCTATCTATTTCTTCTAAAGCACTAACAAGTTTTTCTTCTTAGTTTACTTCCTCATCAATATCATTGTCCTATGAACTTGTTTTCTCTTCTTGATTGTTTTCATCTTCTTTATCAGTGGTCATTGCATCAATGGTTATGAAGAGAAATGAAATATTGTCAATATTAAATCAATATTCATCACTCTCTTCTAAGGAGCTACTATCTTCTATGGAATACAAATGTTCTTTCTTGGAATACTTTCCTCTTTTGTGTCTATAAGACTTGCTTCTATTTTCATGTTCTTCTTCATCATCATTTTCCTCACATTTTGCATATGAACATTTAGTAGCAAAACGTCGTATCTACCACAATTAAAACATTTAAATCTTAACTCACATTTGTATTTTTCATATCCTCTTTTTAGTTTTTTCACAAATTGCACTTCTTTTGCATATGATTCATTGCTTGAATAGTATCGGCTTAAAGTTCTTTTGTCTTCTTTCAAACTTTGAAAGTTGTTTCCTTCAAAGTTAACTTTCCTTTTTTTGTCCTCATTTCATATGTAGTGAGAATCTCATGTAGGTCATCCATCTTCAAATTTTCTAGATCTTTCAATAGCTAATATCTTTGCATCAAATCTCAAGGGGAGAGATCTCAACACCTTTTGTACGATCCGATTGATTCCTCAACTTCTTCACCAATTCCTTCAATAGTATTGATAATTTCATCCGCACAAAGGAAGTACACTACAATATCTTCTTCATCATTCATCTCCAAACTCTCGAACTATCTTCTATGGGTTTGAATTTTTTCCTTCTTCACCTTGTCATCTCCTTCATGGTTGTTTTGAAGTTTGTCAAATGTCCTATGTTTATTCACAATGCATTACTTTAACAAACTTTGGTTCTTATAGGCCACACAAGATGACATTCATGACTTTTGCATTATTTATACAAGCCTTCTTACCATCTTGATTAGATGGAGATGTTGGAGCTTTATAACCATCCACTACATATTGTCAATTGTGAAAACTAAGAGACATTAAATAAGTCCTCATCCTTAACTTCTAGAAGAGATAAATTGTTCCATTGAATAATGGAGCTTTACTTGTGAAAAAACCTTCATGATTGGCCATGATCCCTTTGAGATTTTTTTCCTGGTGGTTGGATTGCTTATAAAGGAACCTACTCTAATACCAATGGTTGGATTCACACTTATATTGAAATCGGCTGGGTGGGGGAATACCAATTGTTGGATTCACACTTATTGAAGTTGGCTAGGGGGTGGAGGTGAATTACTATAAGACAATTTCTTATTTATTTAAACATCCATGAATCGTAACCAAACATTCTCACATATGGAACACAAGCTATAAATTAAAGCTTCTTTACAATAAATCTTTGCAGGCACCAACCTACAAGAGACACCAATCACCTCTGTTGCAATATTTTTAAGCACCAACATATAAGAGACACCAATCCCCTATGTTGCAAGATTTGTAGGCATTAATCTACACGAGACAGCAATCCTCTTTGTTGCAAGATATTCGTAGTTACCAACCTATTTCATTGGGTCTGCTTGCTACTTTTTACTTCACCATCTCTGTTAGCTCCTTTTGCCTTCACTAAGTCTACTTGCTTCTTTCTTCAATGGGTTTGTTTGATGCTTCTACCTTCACCAGGTCTATTTCTTCCAAAACTTGTTGTTTTTGGCCTCTTCCCAAGAACAAACTTGTACAACATGTCACGTATCCATTTTTTTGCAAATCTAATTCTGAAATTTTTACCTAAGGAACTTCTATGTTTCCTCGAATCTCTAAAATTTTCATAGTTTGAAAGCCCTATAAAACAAGTTATAACAAAAATATCAAACCGACTTGTTTAAAAATAAATTTGGGGCTATTTAGCAACCCTAAATTCCACATGGCATATCATCAAAATAGTAGTAAGCCTAAGCCTGAAATGTCTACCACATGTACCTAGAGTCCCCTTCTTTGTCTCCTCTGTGTTTTACAGTCCAAAACATCTAAGAAAAAAGTTATAGTGAAAATCTTAAGTTGACATGCTTAAAGCATATTTCAGAAACATTTAGGAACCCTAACTTCCTTAGAGCATATCTTCGAAATTATAGCAAACCAAGGAATGAAAATTCTAACACTATGGGTACCTACAGATCTCTCCTCTATCTCCTCCAAATTCCACATTATGAAACATCTCAAAAAGAAAGTTATAGCAAAAATGCCAAGTTGATTTGTTTGAATCATATTTCAGGAGCATTCATGAACCCTAACTTCCTCAAAGCATATATCTAAAATTATAGCAAACCAAGGTATATATTTTTTTCCACAAGTACAAGAAGATTTTGTCTCCATCTCCTCCAAGTTTCACGAACACATGTAGATGAAGATCTCACTTCCATCTCCTCCAAATTTCGTGGTTTGAAACATCCCAGAAGAAAAATTATAGTGAAAATGCCAAGATGACTTGTTCATTCCACAAATCACAATTTTTCCCCATCTTTAAGACCCCAAGAGTATTTCCCAGCTTCTGTTGTTCACCTCATATCTCTTCTTGCTTAAATGGTCTTCAAACATACTCATCCATCATTTGTTTATAGAGTTTCTACATTCACTTGTGGGACTAACTTCTAAAATTGGTTGGGCTAACCCATAATTTCGAGCTAGACCGACTTGATAGAATCCTTCATATCTCCTCATTCCTATGAGTTAGAGGAAGTGCCACATATCATTGGAAGATCTTGAAATAATATATTCAACTATATATCTTATACTCCCATTTAAGCTATGCATTTAGAGTAAAAATGCCTTCGAAGATAAGGTCTCCAAATTAGGCATCAAGAAAAACATTGGGTATTCAAACATTATTTCCAACAATCTTCATCGTGCAATATCTTGAACATTTGTAGTCTCCCCATGACAATAATATTTCCAACAAGCTCCCCATTTGTTATTGATAATAACTCCTAGTCAATTCTGCAACAATACTATAATACTCCCTAAACTTTAGTTGGGCATCCATCTTGGTCTTCTCCTAACTTTAACATTCTCAGTCTCCCCCTATATTTGACATCAATAACAATACAACATTCAACATATCACAAAGGACTTCCATTCTCCTAAAAGTTAACATGCTAGAAAGGAAACTAACTCTGATCCAATAGTTGTCAATAAAGGTTGCTTGATATTACAGAAACTAGCATTGATCCAACCATTGCTGAAAAAAGTTGCCTGATATTGTTGGTAAAAACGTGCATATATTACATCGAGATATAATTGCTCTACTTTGATTTGCTTGAACTTTGCAAAGTTCTTTGAATTAACTTTGTTTTATTTAATATATGTGTGATATGTGATCCATATGAATTGTCTTTTGACTTTGTATAAATTTCTTCCTTCGTGCTTTTGATAATCCCTCGGAGGGATTCTGAGATATACCTTTGTCCAATACGGCCCTCAACTCGTGGGTGGCACTACTCAAGGAATTCCCTATCTCTTTGTGTGAATCTTCTTCCTCAAACAATCAGTTCTCTTTTTTCTTTCAACATAACTACTTTGTTAAATCTCTTTTTAGTTGTTAGATCTATGGATTTAATTTATGGGTCATGCTTTTAGCTTTTTAAATCTCCATTTTAAAATCGAGGGTTTCATCACCCTCGATTTATAAACAATTGTAGCCAATGGATTAAAAACATTGCTGTATTTAAGTTAGCGAGTTCAGAATTTCAGATCTACGCCATAATCATAGGCAAATGGGATCGATGCAACTCGTAGGCAAGTCAAACATGGAATTTGCAGACCTGTGCCATAATCATAGGCAAACGAGATTGATCCAACTTGAAGTCAAACATGGACTTACTTAGAGACGTTGAGCATAAGTACGACTTTCTAACTTGTCTATATAAGCGGAGAAGTGACTTACAATTCCTCATTTTGATTATTTTCATTTGCAGATTTTCGTCCACAATGCTTCCAAACCTGCAAGTCACTGAAAGGAGGATGAAATGGGATGCCTATGACATCCACATTGGTTTGGCTGGCCAAGGAGGAGGCTCCACATTTTCAAGTTGAGGACTTAGATTTCCTTGAGATTAAGGCAGCCCAGGGCATACGAGAATAAGATCCTTCACATCTTGATTGTGTCATCAATCATGAATTATGAGTCATATTGATAACTGTATTGGACATATATTGATACTCTTGCATGAAATCATAATTTTTATAGTACTTTTGTATTCAGTAGGTTTTTCCCGAGTTGAGTCAAACTCCGGATTCTTTTGCCAGTTTTTTGCCAAGTCAAATCTGATGACTACGGTGTACACCCCTATATCCAAGGAAGGATGAAGTATGTATGCGTTACACTTGCATGAGCCATTTACAACAATAGTTCAATCATACCTCCATCTTCGTAAAGGTGCATATGATATGCACCTCCTCTGAGAGAATATCTAATAGAAAAACACTATGAGACCCTAATCATCTGATATGCTCATACGACATCCCAAGTAGATCTGTGATCACTTTCCTAGGAAATACATTTAGGACCACTTGGCACTTGGATTGTCATCGTCCATATCAAATTCAAGCAGATGTACAAATGTCAAAAAGCTAACATGAAAGCTAGTGTCCCGTGATCCTCAAATTGCAATCAAATCATGCTACTATGGGTCACTGGATTTATCATGATCAAATCCCCTACTTCCAAACAAATAGCTAATTTATATAATATATATCACACAGAGAGAAGTGAGGCGCACACTACAGTCAAATATGTACAAGAACTGCAATGTAATGAAAAGTATTGCTAATAAATTAAAAGAGAAGAAAGGTTGAGGTCCCTATGGCAAATTGCAAAAACAAGTCAACCATGCTAATAAAAGAGAATGTTAAAAAAGAAATAAGAATGAAATAAACCCTAATCTTTTAAGCACTTCGAAGTTTGCGCCTTGTTTTCTTTTTTTTATCTCCATGCTTAATAGATCCTAGGTTAAGATGGATCCATGTTGGTTAGTACCAAGTGGACTAGGCATTTTGTATTGGGTTTTATTTCAATGCACTGATTTTACTATTTACTCTGTACATCTGTCTTCAACTTATTTACAGTCATTATATTTTTCTAAGTGGTCTTACACAGACTTGATATTTGTGTTCTCCTGTTGAATGATTGCATACTTCTTGATCTACTGACTAGCTAATTCTCAAGTTGTAACGCCCAGCAAGAAATATATATCCTTTTGTTTTGATGTATACAACAAAGTCAATTCGTCGGAGCATGACTTGGCACAAATAAGTGAAGTGCATAAATCAAGGAATCATTCAGGTGAAACCACAGTTGGGTTAACTCAACTGATATCAGTAGTTCTGCATAAAAATAACAGTTAATAGCCTTCTCAGGTATAGTGCCAAACACGAGCCAGATACACTTATGCAGGAATTCATTTCGAAGGAAAGCTTTTAAACGAAATATTGGATCGGAGGCATATTTTCTGAGTCCAACCATTTTTTCCCATTGTTAAAAAATGTTTACTTTCCATATTGACAAAAAAATTACTACTTTACAAAAGTAGGACGGTGATAGAAAAGCTTATTTCTCCTAGCCAATCACCAATTGTCAAAGCAGATACCAACTGTAACAGGCTTTAAACAAAAGGCCTCCAGCACACAGAAACATCCTCGTCCCAATGAAAGACTGACCAAGATATACATGCTTTCTTTCACCAGCTCTCTGAAGGGATGCACTACAGGCCTTCCTAAAAACCAGAAATCAAGTAGAAAGGCTTGTTGACCAAAAGCCAAACAAGGGCAAGTTAGGCATTATCAGAGTTTCTGGAATTCTTACTGGTCAAACTGATGTTTCACTGGATGACAACAAACAGAAGAAACTGACTGTTCTGAGAACAGGTAGTTTTCCAGAGTCAGCAATCATTCCTCCACATCCTACCAATTGGCCTCTGACATTGGTCGATTATGTTCTGCTCCAGCAACTTGCTGGGTTGGGCCAGCCACGTTTTGTTCACTGTACTTTTCCCCTCTATGGCCAGCCAGAACTGCGTCAATGGTTACCCTGAATGTCTCAGTTGTAATATTTGATCCAGAATTACTTTGATTTTCTTCCATCCTTCCTTTGCATTCTGTTTTCTGCTCACTATTTTGCTTGTAGTATCTTCTATATCTGACTGATAGGTATCAGGTTGGCTAAGATCATGCCTAGATGCCAACTGAGTGCAAACTTAAAAGGGGAGCCAATGAACTCCCCCACTGATGCCGACTTTATTATCATGTGCATTTCCAATTAGACCTCTATCTGCTCCATGCATCATTGCTACATCTGTATTTTCTTTGGCTGCTACACAACCCATATGCTCCTTCCTCTCATTATAGTGCTATCCTTATGCCTTACTGCCAATGGTGGCTACCTTATCAGCTAGCTTAGTAACTGAATACCTAACATATGTGAAATTGATCTCCACAAATACTGAAGACAGATCTGTGATTTCTTTGATCATGACTCTTGGCCTCAATTTCTTAGTCACATCAGACACCTAACCTTTAGGCTTTAAGCAGCCTAATTAGAACATTAGAATATACTTTGCACTCATTCTACACTTTTTTCTCTGGCTACTTCAATTCCTTCTAGGACAGCCAGGCCTTCAACTAGATCAATTGTTTCCCTGCCAATTGTGCATAAAATCACTGTTTCATATGATGCCTCTAGTACCCACTACTCTTGGATTTCCCTTTGGAGTGCTGTAGAAGTTTAGATTGCAGAACTGTGGTGGCAGTTTTCATATCGCTTCTTCTTGAGAATTCTTTTGCCTAGATTTATCTTCCATCACCATCTGAGGCTGTCCAATTTCCCACCTATGCATGAGAAAAATAGAGTTGCGCTTCACAGTCTTTTCCTTTTCAGTCTAATTTTGAGACAGCTGGTTTAGCAGTGCTCCTTTGGATTTAACTCCACAATGGGAAATGAGATAATATTTTTCTTCTAATTTTATTGTTTCTTTCCTTCCAAAACTTCCATGTAATAAAAACTGAAGCTGAATTCAAGATAAAGTCTAGAACTTCTAAGTCCTGACTCAAAATCTTCTCGTTTTTAGTTCTTTATCAAGTCACTAGCTGATTTATATTTCATAAAACATGTTGGGCTATAGCCAGCTGGAATTCTTGAGCAATGACTGCAAGTTGAACTGTTAAAAAGTCAATTTTAATATTGCATATTTACCTTGCATGTACTTGTCTGGTGCTGATCATCTTGGCATGGATGGTGGAAATTTGGAGGACCATGTTCAGCTAGTGACTTGAAGGATATAAATCAGCTAGTGACTTGATAAATGCTTTCATTACCTACAGTTGCACAGTTAGGTAATCCTTACCAATAATCCCCGCAAGAACACAATCCATTTTTGAAATTGTGAAATCGATTTGCATCCCTCACGATGATTTCTCGGTCAACAATCTTGGAGATGAACTTAGTGGCACGATGGCAGTCACCACATACACGGAGGTTTTTTGTGATTTGGATAGGTGTGCCAGGGTCAGTGTTGATAAGCCCAAAAGCAATGGCTAGCTTCTCACTGTGGTATGCGAGAAAATGTTCCTTGTCCTCATTTTCAACATCATGCAGCACAAAGTCTGTGTCAGGCACATAGCCTACTGCTTTCATTTGTGACTCTAAGCTTTCCAACATTGCATAGATTTCCTCCGATTGTGGGTGGGACCTGTCTCCAACGAGGAATGAATGCACTGTATTCTTAAACTCAATGTCGCTACGCCCTGGTATCTTTTTTAATCCTCTCCCATTCATCATCTTTCTTACCATTTCTACATCTTCCCACCTGTTAGCTGTTGCATAAATATTTGACAAAAGCACATAATATCCAGATTTTTCAGGTGCTAGCTTAAAAAGATAGTCTGCCACATGTTCACCTAGCTCTGTATTGTGGTAAACTCTGCACGCGCTAAGCAAGGCACCCAACACGCTGTCATTAGGTTCAAACGGCATCTCTTGAATCAATTCCTGTGCTTCATGCAAGCGACCTGCGCGGCCAAGAAGGTCAACAACACAGGCATAATGTTCCATTCTGGGTACGATATGATAGTCTTGAATCATGACATCAAAATATCGCAAGCCTTCATCCACCAAACCTGCATGGCTGCATGCAGACAAAACAGAAACAAAAGTAATGTGGTCTGGTATTGTACCTCCGTTTTGCATTTCTAAAAAGAGAGCAGCAGCATCCTTACCATTGCCATGCATACCATACCCAGCAATCATTGCAGTCCATGATACCACGTCCCTTTGGGGCATACTGTCAAACACTCGGCGTGCATCACTTATACTCCCACATTTCGCATACATGTCTATGAGTGCATTACACAGAAACAAATGCGAATCTAATTTATTTCTTATCATATACTCATGGACATCCTTGCCCTGCTGCAGAGCCGCTAGGCGAGCACATGCAGGGAGCACACTAGTAATCGTAATCGAATCGGGTTTGACGCCTTCAGCCTTCATCTGATGAAAGAGCTTCAAGGCTTCCTCACATTGGCCAACCTGCATATAACCCCCAATCATCGCATTCCACGAGATCACGTCTCTTTCACGCATTTTGTCAAACACTTGGCGCGCATTTTCGATACTCCAACCCTTTCCATGGACGAATGCCAGAAAAACACTAGCAATGGTAGCAGAATCAGGCTCGACATCTTCCAATTCCATTCGCTGAAAAATCTCTATAGCTTCATCAAACTGCCCATTCTGCACATAGCCTGCAATCATCCCATTCCATGATACAATGTCTCGTTGAGGCATTTTGTCAAACACTTGGCGTGCATTCTCCAAATTTCCGCATTTAGCATACATAGAAACGAGGGCATTTCCAACGAACAGATCAGACTCGTAGCCACTCCTGATTATACAATGATGCACCTTCATTCCCTCACAAACTGATTCAAGGCCAGCACAGGCCTTGAGCACGCAGGGAAAGGTATAATTATCCGGCCGAGTCCCTGAATCTTTCAATTGAGAATATATTGTAAGGGCTTCCTTGTAAAACCCATTGGTTGCATATCCCCTGATCATTGCATTCCATAAGAACACAGTCCGTTTCTTCACATTATCAAAGACAAGGCGCGCGTCTACTACATGCCAGCATTTGGAATACATACTCACAAGCTTAGTTGCTAAGTATACATTTACCTTGAGTCCAGTTATAAGCATATGTGCATGAAGTTGCTTGCCTTCCGAGTGGGCTTTCATGGTCGCACAAGCCTGTAAGATGCAAGCGTATGTATCTGATTCAATAGGAATCCCGTCTAGGCTCATAGTTTGCAAAGCATTCATCGCCTCCTTCAGTCGACTCTCCCTGCATAATGTTTTGAAGTCCACAGAGGGGCCGTTGGAGTTTGAATTTCGAGGTGTTGTTGCGGAGCTATGGATAAGCCTGCCAGACAAATCAAAAAGGGCTTTCTTACAGTGAAATCCCATGAATACATATTGTTTTGGGCTTTATGCTCAGATTGCAAATGGGGTTGTTTAAGTTTGTCTATGCTTATACGCTTATCTTGTGGAGTCTCCGGAATGGCCGCAGGAATAGTGTCTACCATTGTAACATGTCACCTCTTATATTTTAAGTTTGCTTGTGTACATTGTTAAGTATGGTTGTTTGCTCGGCTCTCTATCCGTACGTTGAAAGTCGTAAATGAAAGAGAAATTTATCAGGCTAAAGAGAGTTTATGGGAAACCTTGTTTTTGTTTTTCTATCTCATTTTTGTGGAGGTTTACAATAAATATTTCTAGCTTGTCAACAAACTCATGGTTGCATTAATTATTTCAAGAGTCAGCTCCCAGAATATTTGAATAATTTTTCTTATTGTCTTTAATGGTCTCACATTTTAAAATGAAACTCTTTTATGTTTCCAACTTTATGGAAGAGTAAAAAATACATATTTTTTTCTCCCAGAGTTTTTTTGGCATTTTCTAGGGCTTTATTTCACAACGGAGTTGATGAGAATTAGCCCTTAAATAAGCAATAAGAGTTTTGGCTCCAAGAAATATTGGCCCCTATGTACGCTTTTTGTTAATGATTATGAGTGAGATTAAACTTTTAAGTATAGTACTTTTTCTTTCTCCTTAGCTCATTCTCCCAAGTACGTTTGTGAAACCTATCCATAACAAAAACTTTTATCTCTTTACTATTTATGGGACACATGCTCAAGCAAATATCCCATTTACTAAACCATTTGTCATTTTATCACGTCAAAGTCTTCTTTATTTTGCACAATATGTCATTAAAGACAACCTTAGTCCACTTGCCCTCTTCCGTTTCCATTTGCTCAAATTTTTTTTAAATAACTTATGCCTCGCACCATAGCAATTGCTTCAATAGGAGCAACCCCTGTTTTACTTAACAAAATAGCACAAGGAACTGTACTTTTAATTTTGAATTTGTTTGTAATAAAATACTTCTGAATTTTCTCAATTTGTTTCCATTGCATGTCGGATGTACCACTGGTCCATAGTTCACAACCGTAAAGAATCACTAGAATCACTAAAAGCCCAAAAAGAGTTAAAGTGGTTTTCTAATCCCATAACTTTACCTCTCTACACTTATTTTGAAAAGCATAAAATGTTTTCCAACCCCCCAAAGTTCTTTTCTTTCTACAACCATCCCAGCTTAGATTTATGTTGAAGTCAATTCCGAGGTATTTGCAATCCACAACTTCTTCCAGAATGTTGCCCTCAAAGTAGAACATATGTTGGTTGTGTTTTTCTTTTGTTAGAGCAAACCACTACTTTCATTTTGCTAATATTGACTTGCATCCTCACCCTTCTACAAAAATGTTCAAGGGAAAATTAGTGCTCTTGCAAACCAAGAGTAGATTTAGCAATTATAATAAGGTCATCTGTGTACAAAAGAAACCTTATAACAAACTTTGCCCAATTGGATATTATCAGCGCCTTGTGAATTTAGCCACTCTTCAAGCTTGTCGATATATAAACCAAAAAGGGTAGGAGACAATGGGCAACCTTGTTTGACCCTGAGATCACTTCTAAAACTTTTAGAAATGTCCATTGGAGTTTTAATTTTTACTTTCACCTCTTCATACAACCTATGCACAGTTGCTCTCAAATGCATAGGAACCCCAAGTTCCTCCATTTTGTTCCAAAGCTTATCATTAGGAACCATGTCAAAGCCTTTTCTGAAATCAACAAAGCAATAAAAGACTTCTTCCTTGTTCTCTCAAATTTTTTCAATGATGTGCCTTAAAGTTATCCCATGATTAACTATGGAATGCTTAGGTCTAAAACATGCTTGCCTTTTAGCACATTTATCTCTTTCTTCTGCCCATTTGTTGATTTTATTTTCTAGTATGCTTCCAAATAACTTTGCAAACAAGGAGCTTACCATTATGGTCCTATAATTGGAGGGAATTATTGATGTCACCACTCTTGAAAAAAGGTATTGCCACACTAGTTGTCCATTCTGTGGGGAATCCCTATTGTATGATGTTGTTGAAAATTTTTGTAATGTGAGGTGCAAGAATTTTTAAGCCCCACTTTAAATACCCTACTTGAAGTTAAGCTAAGTCTTTTGTTTTTCCAACACCCAACTTCTTAATACTCATCTCTACTTCTTGCACCGTGAAGAGTTTAGTATCAAGGTTCACCAAGGGAGAAGGGTCAACCTTGGGACCTACACATAAAGTTGTCTTGCATAGTCAAACCATTTATAAGTTGTAATACTATTTTTAGTGTGCATCTTTCTCGGTTATAGCTCCTTCCAAAATAATTTGGGGTTATTTTTTCCAAGGAAGATTAGTTCTTCTCTCCTTGAAACCATGAAATCAACATTTTTCTTTCTTAATATCTACTTGTAAGCTTTATGCGATCCTTGTTTAACTATTTCCACATTCTCCTTGCCTTTTTTCATTCGTCGTTGTTGTGCAAGTAAGCCCTTCTACGGACACAGATGATCCCTCTAGTCCTATGGGGGGATCTAGCAATAGACAAAGACAAATATGTGCAAACTTTCATAGATTATACCAGAAAACACAAAGGAGGATAGATGATCTACTTCACTTTGATGCTAACATCTGTTGGTGTCGTCCTTGATTCTTTCGCTTCCAGGCTCAATCTCCTCTTTGTTGTTATAGATAAATACCTGCAAGGGAAATCATGTGGACACATACATAGCAAAAACCATTCTGATATAAACCATATAACAAATCAATGAGTATTATACTAAACGAGCAATGATTGACACATTTATGGAAAGAAAACACATAATGTATCATTAACAGGTGGTAAAGGGAGCATTACAACCACTTAAGCCTTGATGTTGGAAGCCTCTTTTAGGTGAGTTCCAAGTCCTAGTCTTAACCTTCAAGCACTCTTCTCTCCTTAGTAAAATGGGTAGCATTTGGGCATAGTTCAACACTAGGAAGGAAACCAAGCAACAACCATCTAGTTATGGATAGTAGGGATCTCATTTATAGGGAAGGAGAGGGAGTTACGAATCCATAAAAGGAGGGAGAGGTTCCACATCTCAAGGGAAATATAGATGAAAGTATGATCAAAGACCAATAATGGGAGATCTCATTCCAATCCTTATCACCTATAACCAACTCGTCGTTCTCAAGACTTCTAGTAAAAGAAGCTACTCCACTTTAGGAAAAACTGCTTGAAGAGGTTCAGCGCGGGTGTTCCTGGTAAAATTCGCACTGTAAAAATTCCCACTGTAGATCAATAGATTATGCAATATACTAAACAAAATACAAGATCTACTTCTACAACAAACTTGCAGAAGCTTAATTGAATATAAGCAAGATCAAATAGAACACATATAATTGATAATGAGAAATCAATCACACATGAACACAAAAGAATAACCTAGGGAAAACCTCAGCCTAAAACCCCAATCTTTGTATTATCATACAAGTGGAAATATGTTCAAATTACAAAAAGAATCAACTCACAAGCTATCCTACTCTCTCTGTAATCCAACTACTGCTCATAGACAGTCAAAGGCTTCTCACAAACCTTCTCCTCTGTCGTCCAAGTCTCCTATTTCCTTGCGCAATTTTCCTTGGGGTCCAATGCTGCCACCTGTGTGAATTGGCCTCTTCACACTGCTCACTCAAAAGTAACCGCGCAATCCTAAAGGAGATAATTTCTTCTGCATGGATGAGTTTCCTATATAGGAAAAATCCTCCAACTGATAGTACATTGTCCCATCCTCTAATCTCAACTGGGTCTCGGACTGAACTGACATGCATGAGTTATTTATGAGAGAATATTCAGTTATCTGAAGTGCTGCAGTTACATGCATGCATGCAGTAACTAACTGAACTCACAATTAATTCCACAAACTGTTGGAACTAATCTAACTGGACTTAACTTAGTTAACTAAGCTAACTAATTACAAATCAAAGTACAACTCATCCTAATCTCCTTTAATCAAGGAATAACTTCCTCAATCAATGGAGAAACTGTTGCATGTCTTCACATAGACTTCATGTTTGATTTTCTACAACTAATTAACTCATGGTGAATTAATTAATTATTTTACAAACAACTGCTAAGATTAAATTCAAATTTTACTTCTCAATTTTAGTTTATGGACTAACTAAAATTGGAATCTATCCTGAAATACTATTTATAGCAATGCTATTTTTAGCATTTGCATTTTTTCATTCCTTGTTGTTATATCCAACACTAGTACCTGAACTACTATTTATAGCATTTCTTGTTGCCATTTTCAACATCCTTATTCACCTATAACCAACTCGTGGTTCTCAAGACTTCTAGTAAGAGAAGCTTCTCCTCCACTTTAGGAAAAACTGCTTGAAGAGGTTCAGCACGGGTGTTCCTGGTAAAATTCACGTTGGCAACGCTAAGACATTATAGTGCAACAAGGTATCAGCATGGGTCACTAGTGATGCAAAAAGCGTTGATCCTGAAAAAAAGGTTTAGGACAAGTTTCTTCATAAATATTTCAAGGCAAGTTTTTTGTTTTTGCTTTTTGTTTCTGTTTTTTTGTTTTTGTTTTTTTGTTTTTGTTTTTTTTGTTTTTTTTTCCAGGGATGCTTCTGAACATGTTTCATGGTGAATACATTGACAACTTTCGTTATTTTAACACTTCAGGATACAAGATGGGGAGTGTGACAAAATATTGTGTAATAGATGCCCTCTAAAGCATGAAGGCATAACGAGAAGTGATAGTTGAAATGCTTTACAAGTCAAGGCAAGGGCTCGGAGAAAGATTGTCAGGAGACCTACAAATCAAACACGATACAAGATATTTAACATCTCTGATGTAAGTATGCCTAATAATACATCTCTGAGTAGGCATTTAACAATACATGAATCCATGGCATGGACGCAACCATCCGAATAGAAAGGATCATGTGTATGGATCCATGGCATGGACGTAGGCATCCGAATAGAAAGGATCATGTATATGGATCCATGATATGGATGCAACCATCAGAATAGAAAGGATCATGTGTACAATCATGAATATCTAATAACTCCACACAACTTGGATTTATCAAATGAAACCTAGGTTCTTCATCTCTGTCTTGAACCAACCAAAGTATGAATCCCACCATGTGAATAGATGTGTCAGAGTTGAACATGATAGAAACCACCTGATTATTGGTCAATGATGTGAACCGTTAACATGCATGAGAGAAACCACCAACAATGATGATGGCTCTCAAGGTACAACATCACAATCCACGAGTGTGAACAATGAAGCTGAAGTTGAACACTCGCAGAATCATTTGATCGAAGGCCAATGATGTGAACCTATTGTTAGATGCGGAGAACCTGCCATTGAGGCATGCAATGTTAGGTCCCTATACTACTAGTGTAACCCCTTATTATTATTAGTGAAACTCCCTTATTATATCGTTGTGCTGATGTAGTACCCATATTGTTATTATTGTGCCCCATAGAAGCGCACTATTGTTATTTTTGTGCCCTTACATTATTATTGTTATGCCGGCTCTGATTATATTATGACCCCTTAGACTCCTATATATAGAAATGAGGTCTTGTCATTTGTATCATCCAAGAATTGTTCATTTGTGTAATGTAAAAGTGGTTGCCCCCTCGAAGAGGCTAAATTCTAAGGTGTTTATCTTTCTTTTCTATCTTTTTGTGAGTTGGTTTCATAACATTTGGTATCAGAGCTTTGTATTCTAGGGTTTCACTGCTCCAAACAGGTCATCGTGGAATTTTCATTAAAAAAAAATTTCTGTGACGTTTCAGAAACTAAAAAGAAACCCATTTGCGCCAAAATCACACTAAACCTTGGGTTTGAATTTTAAATCTTGTTACACTATATTTTCGGATATGATCAGAGAAATTTAGGGCTTTTGAAATATCCTAAATTACATCCCAAACAGTTGACCTTGGGAAAATCATCATAAATTTCCTTCTGAGCATCAGATTGAAGTTTCGTAAGATGTTACAGACAGAGGATGGCCTATAGATGTCTTTGTATCAGTTTCAGGTCCGAAGGTTGAAACAGTAACACGTGGCACTTTGTACAAGTTCTCTCTTTTGGAAAGGTATATAATTAGGTCATCTTGGGAGATTGTGCATAAATATTTCTTGGAGAATCCAATTTCAATCAGACTGGTGGCATTGGAAAGAGGATGCAGAGGGCTACTGCAGGTTGTAATTTTAGAACTATGATATCTGAAGTTACAAAGTTATAGTCGTTTCAAGATCGAGCTCCTAAAATCAGGAAAAGGCGATATGAGGAAGTTTGATGGCAAGGATCCGGTAAATTGGATACTATAGATGGAGAAATATTTTGATCTACATGAGGTGCAACTGTTAAAAAAGGTACATATTTCATCTTCATATTTAGAACCAAATCAATTTTTATGGTCTGAAGGGCTTTGTTCTCGTAAACCACTTGTCATGTGGTCAATTTTGATGAAGGAAATGATAGTACATTATGAGGATATAAAGAGAAACATCTTCTTCAGCCAATTGATAAATCTCAAACATAAGGGTTCAATGGTAGAGCACATTAAGGACTTAAAAAAATTGAATTTAAGGGTAAATGATATTCCAGAGAAGCAAAGGATTGATGTCTTCATAGGGACTTTAAAGGATAACATTCAACATGAGGTTCATGTTTGGGAACTTGATTCATTGGAGAAGGAATTCAAGTTGGCAAGAAAAATTAAAGGCGAAATTATGGAAACAAGGAATCCCACCACTCACAACTATAAATATGGAAGTGTTTTTTCTCCTAGCCTTCCACAACCTACTAGATTTACACCACAACAATTGGAAAAAAAAGAAGAGAAAAATGACTTTGTTACATTTGTGATAGCAAGTACAGTAAAGGTCATAAGTGTGTTGAGAAGAAATTATTTCACATAGATTGAGAAGAGGAGGAAGAAAAGGATCAAGAAACATCAAAAGAAGAGGATATACACCAAGAACCAACCCCGGAGAAAGAAGAAATGAATCTGACCATATCTTGTAAAGAATTGGCAAGAATTACCACTCTTCAAACCCTCAAGATAGAAGGACATATAAAGAAAAAGGTTCAAGAAGTGAAAGATCACATTGAGAAAGAAGAAATGAATCCAACCATATCTTGTAATGCATTGGCTGGAATTACCACTCCTCAAACTATCAATATGGAAGGACATATCAAGAAGAAAAAGGTAATAGTGTTGATTGATTCGGGCACTACCCATAATTTTATTCATTGTAAGATAGCCAAGGAATTGAATTGCTTCCTATATCCAACACCAGAGTGTTGAAAATAGCAACAAGAAATGTTAAAAATAGAAATGCTAAAAATAGCATTGCTATAGATAGCATTTCAAGATATATTCCAATTTTAGTTTGTCCTTGAATTAAAATTCGAATTTAGTCTCACCAGTTGTTTGAAATATAATTAAATAATTCATCTTGAGTTGATTAGTTGGTGAAAATCAAACATGAAGTCTTTGTGAAGATATGCAACAGTTATCCCTTGATTGAGGAAGGTATCCCTTAATTAAGGAGATAAGGATGAGTTGTATTTGAGTTGTAATTAGTTAGCTTAGTTAACTGAGTTAAGTTCAGTTAAATTAGTTCCAAATAGTTTTTGGAACTAATTGTGAGTTCAGTCAGTTAATGCATGCATGCATGCAACTAGTGTTCTCTAGATAGCTAAATATTCTCTCATAAATAACCAATGCATGTTAGTTCAGACAAAGACCCAGTTGAGATTAAAGGCAGGGACAATGTACTATTAATTGCTAGAATATTCCTATGAGAATATCTCTTGCATGCAGAAGGAATTCATTCCTTGAGGATTGTGCAGTTACTACAGAGGTTAGAGCAGTGTGTGAGGAAAGAATCACACAGGTTACAGCTGGAGGACCCAAGAGAAACAGCGCAAGGAAATAGGAGGCTTGGAGGACTGAAGGAAGGCATATGTGTTGTCTATTTTGTCTATGAGCAGTAGTGAGGGATTGTACTAGAGCTGGATAGCTTGAGAGTTAAAGCTTTGTGTAATCCTGCGATACTTCCACTTGTATTATAATACAGATAGCGGGGTTTTTAGCTGAGACTTTTCCCAAAGTATTCTTTTGTGTTTCATGTGTGATTGAATCTGCTTCTCTGTTATATGTGTTCTATTTGTTCTTGCTCAAAATCGATTAAGCTTCCACAAGTTTGATTGTAGAAGTAGATTAAATATTTTGCTTTAGTACATTGCATAATCAGTTTAATCTACTGTGAGAATTTCTACATGGTATTAGAGCAAAGGTGATCAAAGCAAAGAACAATATATAAAGAAGGGAGAAGTTCGAAGTTTGAAGTTCTTGATTGTAGGTACAAAATCGATTTCTTATCACATCTCAAATTTCACCAATGGTGTTCAATGGCTTGAGACTTGAGTATGCCCCGGATGGCAGCTTGAATTACATATCTTGGAAGGATTACATGGAAGTGGTATTAGAGGACAACGGTTTGTAGGACTTCATTGATCTAGAAGTCCCCAAGCTAGCAGTAGCTAATGCCCAAGAATTAGCGGAATGGAAGAAATGTGTGGAGAGAGCGAGGAGGATTCTTCTAGAGGGAGTTCGAGACCATATTGTCTCGAGTCTCCATGGGAAGGAGACTCCGTTTTCAATGTGGAAGACATTGAAGGATTTATGTCAGAACAATAGTGACTAGAGGAAGCTGGTGCTGAAAGACAAGCTTTGGAAATAAAGAGTGAAAAGGGCGACATGATCTCTACATATCTGAACAAGCTCACCACATATAGAGATGAGCTTCGAAGTGTAGGAATCACGACAGCTGATGATGATATGGTGAGTCTTGCTCTCTTTGGTCTTCTTAAGAGCTGGCATAGCTACCAAGACTCAGTGAATGGAAGAGAGAAACTACCAGATTGGGAACGACTGTGGTCGGACCTGATGCAGGAGGAGATTAGGAGAAGCACCAAAGATGGTTCTTCATCAAAGCATGATGATGAAGAAAATATAGCCTTAGCAAGTAAGGCGCGGAAAGGGAAAGGGAAGGCTTCCCATTCCAAATCGAGTTCTTTCCATGGTGGGAAGAAGATTGACAAATCTAAAGTGTGATGATTTAATTGTCATGAGGTGGGCCATTATGCAACGAATTATCCATTGAAGAAATCTAAGAAGGGATCCTCGAAAGGATCAGATGGTGAGGCACTGGCCTCACAGTTCGAATTGGATTTTACCCTCATCGCATGCATGGTTTCATCAATGGTGGGTTGTGTTTGGTACATGGACAATGGAGCCTCATTCCACATGACCGACGATAATAGTTTATTCATTACCTTGGAGGAGAAGGACCTCTAGATGCGCATAGAGATGGGCAATGATGGAAAGTATCGTGTTTCAGGTGAAGGTACGGTTGTGTTTCAGAGGGAGCATGGAGCTCCTCTCATCCTGACTGATGTAAAGTACGTGCTTGGATTGAAGAAAAACTTGGTATCTGTCACGATGTTGGAAGACAAAGGTTATGATGTAGTCTTCAGTAAAGGAAAGGTGTTCCTGAGACACATAGCCACGGGTCAGACCAAAAGGATTGGGATTCAAGTGAAGAATCTCTACAAGCTAGAGGTAGATGACTGTGTTGCATTAAGTTCCAAAGTAGAATTGGTGCAAAGCCAAGATATTGGTGAGTTATGGCATATACGGTTGGGCCACTTGCATCATGGGGCCTTGAAGATAATGCAACAGATTCTACCAGACTTCCCAAAGGTAAACTTGAGCAAATGGACACATGCAAAGGTTGTACCATGGGTAAGTATGCAAAATATTCCTTTGAGGATTGAGACAGTCGAGTTGAAGCGATCTTGGAGCAAGTTCATACAGATGTGTGTGGACCATTCTCGACAACCTCCACCACTAAACAAAGGTACTATGTTATTTTCATTGATGATTTTTCTCATAGATGCGGGATCTATTTCATGCAGAAGAAGGATCAAACCTTCTCAAGGTTTTGTGAGTTCAAAGCCTTGGTTGAGAAAGAATCAGGAAATAAGATCAGGGCCTTGCGAAATGACAATGGTGGAGAGTATGTCTCTCAAGAGTTTAAGGACTTCTATGCTGCAGAAGAAATTAAACGGGAGTTGATGACACCCCATAATCCATAGCAGAATGGGGTGGCCAAAAGACGAACGTAATGATTATGGGAGAAACTCAGGCGATGTTGCATGACCAAGGCCTACCACTTCATTTGTGGGCTGAGGCATGCAACACAATGGTTTACTTGCAAGATAGAAGCCCGTATCGCATACTTGGAATGAAGACACCAGAGGAAGCTTTCTCTGGGAAGAGATCAGATGTGAGTCACTTCAGGATCTTTAGACTTTGGCTCATTGGTTTATTTCCATGTGACCAAGGATGCTCGGAAGAAGCTAGAGCTGACAACAGAGTTGGGGATACTTGTGGGGTACACTGATACTCCCGACAATTATCGGGTGTATTTGTCTCCCAATCAGAGGACAGTGGTTTGCAGAGATCTAAGTTTGATGAGCTGAAGGCCATGCGAGTTTCCCTTGACAGGGAGCTCAAGATGCAGGCAGAGGAGGAACTTTCGGTTCCTAAGGAGGAGGAGCCTCAGACTGATGTGGAGTAGCCACATGCAGAGGTTTTAGGAGTGGAGACATCCACTCATACAGAGTCTTCTAGAGATGGGCAGAAGCACATGAGAGAAGTTGACAGATTGTTGTCGGATGCGAGAGAGAGGGTGGGAGAATGATCTTCTCAACACAAACAGAGGAGGTAACCTAAGCAGTACATTGGTTAGATGGCCCTTATTGGGGAATGTGTAGAGACCGAACCATATTCCTTTGAGGAAGTAGTGCAGTAGCCAGTTTGGGCTGATGCTATGGTGGAGGAGTATGACTTCATAGTTCAGAATAGTGTTTGGGATGTGGTTCCAAGACCGGAGAACAAGTCAGTTGTGAGTTCTCGTTGGCTTTACAAGGTAAAGCATGCCGCTGATGGTAATGTGGAGAAACATAAGGCAAGGTTTGTTGCCCGTGGTTTCTCATAGGTCGAGGGGATCGACTATGATGATAATTTTGCTCCTATAGCAAGGTACTCATCTATCAGATCGATGTTGGCACTATTAGCACAGATGGGTTGGAAAATCCATCAGATGGATGGGAAGACTGTATTTCTCAATGGCAAGATTGAGGAAGAGGTGTAGATAGAGCAGCTGGAAGGATTTGAGACATTCGATCATGAGTTGCATGTGTGCCGACTCAGGAGAGCTTTGTACGAGTTGAAGCAAGCACCTCGTGCTTGGTACACTAGGATCGACTACTACTTCACCAACTTGGGCTTCACAAAGAGTGAAGTAGATGCGAACTTGTACCACATCATGGTGGAAGGTAAGAATTTGATCATTGTTCGTTATGTTGATGATATGATATTGACAGGTGATGATTAGTTGATCATGTCTTGCAAGGAGGACCTTGCAAGAGAGTTAGAGATGAAATACATGGGTCTCGTGCACTACTTTCTACGCATGGAAGTGTGGCAGAAGGATGAGGAAGTGTTTGTGCCTCAAGGAAAGTATGCTAATGAGATACTTAAGAGATTCCACATGGAGAAGTGCAAGCCCATGCAGACTCCTCTAGCAAGTAACTGGAAGAAGGAGGATGCTACTTCAGGAGAAGTAGTAGAAGCTACTATGTATAGGCAGCTTGTGGGTTCATTGATGTACTTAGTGAACACACGACTAGATTTGTGCTATGCGGTGAACCAACTAAGTCAAGCTATGGTTCAGCCTACCAAGCTATTTTGTAAGGCAGCGAAGCATGTTTTGAGATACCTCAGAGGGACATCTCAGTATGGATTATGGTACAGAATGTTAGAGGGAATGAAGCTATAGGGCTTCATAGATGCAGATTGGGTAGGGAGTCCATCAGATCGGAAGAGCACATCAAGAGGAATTTTCAACCTTGGTTCAGCTGCAGTTTCTTGATACAACAGGAAACAGAGGTCAGTTGCACTAAGCTCAGCAGAGGCTGAAGACATGGTTGCAAGTCAGGCAGCATGTGAGGCCATTTGGATGAGGAAAATTATAGTTGGTTTGTTTGATCACAGGATGGATCCAACTGTGATCTATTATGATAGTCAGAGTTGTATCAAACTCTCTGAGAATCTAGTATTTCATGACAGGTCCAAGCATATCAACATTCGGTATCATCATCTCAGAGACTGTGTGGTGAGGAGGATCATGTTGTTGCAATATATTTTGATCGAGGAGCAAGATGTTGACATTTTGACTAAGGCATTGTCAAAGTGTAAATTCGAGTTCCATAGAGATAGGATTAGGGTGGCAGATAATCCCTTTCTTCTTGAGAGGGAGTGTTGAAAATAACAAGAAGAAATGCTAAAAATAACATAGCTATAGATAACATCTCAGGATATATTCCAATTTTAATTTGTCCTTGAATTAAAATTTGAATTTAGTCTCACCAACTGTTTGAAAAAAAATTAATTAATTCATCTTGAGTTAATTAGTTGGTGAAAATCAAACATGAAGTTTTTGTGAAGACATGCAATAATTATCCCTTTGATTGAGGAAGTTATCCCTTAACTAAGGAGATAAGGATGATTTGTATTTGAGTTGTAATTAGTTAGCTCAGTTAACTAAGTTAAGTCCAGTTAAATTAGTTCCAAACAGTTTGTGGAACTAATTGTGAGTTCAGTGAGTTAATGCATGCATGCATGCAACTAGTGTTCTACAGATAACTGGATATTCTTTCATAAATAACCAATGCATGTTAGTTTAGACAAATATCTAGTTGAGATTAAAAGCAGGGACAGTGTACTATCAGTTTCTAGAATATTCTTATGAGAATATCTTTTACATGCAGAAAGAATTCATTCCTTGAGGATTGTGCAGTTACTACAGAGGTCAAAGCAGTGTGCGAGGAGAGAATCACACAGGTTATAGCTAGAGGACCCAAGAGAAACAACGCAAGGAAATAGGAGGCTTGGAGGATTGAAGGAAGGCATATATGTTGTCTATTTTTTCTATGAGAAGCAGTGAGGGATTGTACTGAGAGCTGGATAGCTTGAGAGCTAAAGCTTTGTGTAATCCTGAGATATTTCCACTTGTATGATAATACATATAGCGAGGTTTTTAGTTGAGGCTTTCCCTAGAGTATTCTTCTGTGTTTCATGTGTGACTGAATCTACTTCTCTGTTATATGTGTTTTGTATGATCTTGCTCAAAATCGATTAAGCTTCCACAAGTTTGATTGTAGAAGTATATTAAGTATTTTGCTTAATACATTGCATAATCAGTTTAATCTACATTGAGAATTTCTACACAGAGTATCAAGTGATGGTTGCAAGTGGAGGAACCATAAATTGCTTTGGAAAGTGCCATAATATCAAGCTATCCATGGGAGAATATGTATTGAATAGCTAAATACTTTCCATTCCAATGGGTGGTGTTGATGTTGTACTAGGAGTCCAATGGCTACAATCCTTGTGTACAATAGCTTTTAATTTTCAAGAACTTTTCATGAAATTTTCTTCGGAAGGAAAGGAATTTGAATTAAGGGGTATCACAGGGAAACTATGAAATATAATCAGCTCTAACGGAATGACAAAGATTCAAAAGAAATTAAAACGAGGCGTAGTTGCACAGTTATGTTTGCAAGAGGTTCCCACATCGAAATCATCTATTTTTCCTTATCTCCAAAAAGTCTTGGACAATCATTCCAAGGTATTTGAGACTCCCAAAGGCATCCCACCTATTTGTGATCATGATCATTCTATTCATTTGATTCCATGAATTTTTCCTCCAAATATCAGGCCTTACAGATATCCCTATGCCCAAAAGAGTGAAATTGAATGTATGGTTGCAGAAATGCTAGAGGCTAGTATAATTCAACCTAGTCAAAGTTCTTTCTATGCTCCAATAGTGATGATGCACAAGAAGGATGGGTCATAGTGCATGTGTCCAGATTATAGAGAGCTCAACAAACTCACTATTAAAGATAAATTTTCCATTCCTGTCATTGATGAATTATTGGATGAATTGTATGGATTAATTTACTTCACCAAGTTGGATCTTCGTTCAGGATATCATCAAATAAGAATGAAGATTGAAGACATTCTGAAAACAACATTATTGAAGAAAGATGCATTTTCATGGACTCCAGAAGCAACGAAGGCCTCTGAATATCTTAAAGAGGCAATGTGCCAAGCACCGGTCTTAGCTACGCCAGACTTCAAAAAAACCTTTATTGTGGAATATGATGCATCAAGAAATGGAATTGTTGATGTTTTAACACAAGAAGAAAGACCTAGTGCTTTCGAAAGTCATCCAATCAAAGGAAAGTATTTACACAAAGCTATTTATGAGAAGGAAATGTTGGCAAGACTACATGCACTTCAGAAATGGCGACCTTACATAATGAGAAGATCCCAGTTGAAACAATATTGCCGAAACTTGACGAGGAAGGAAAATCATATTGGAACCTGGAGCAGTCAAAGAACCAAGAACTCGACATCTACAAAATCGATCAATTTCAGAGTATCTTATCAAGTGGAAGAACTTACCCGCTGAAGATTCCATATGGGAGGACAAGAATTTTATACAGAAGCATCCAGAACTACTCAAGCATTGAGGACAACACTTTTTGAAGGAGAGGGGCATGTTAGATCCCTATACTACTAGTGTAACCCCTTATTGTTATTAATGCAACCCCCTTATTATATTGGTGTGCCCATGTAGTCCCCATATTGTTATTATTTTACCCCATAGAAGACCACTATTGTTATTAGTGTGCCCTTACATTATTATTGTTATGTCAACTCTGAATATATTATGGCCCCTTAGACTCCTATATATAGAAAAGAGGTCTTGTCATTTGTATCATCCAAGAATTTTTCATTTGTGTAATGTAAAGGAGGTTGTCCCCTCGAAAAGGTTGAATTTTAAGGCGTTTATCTTTCTTTTCTATCTTTCTGTGAGTTGGTTTCATAACATGCAAGCTCCAAGGTACTGAAAGGGATTTTCTAGATCATCTTCCTAGATAATGAGTTGGAGTCGACCGGAAGTGATCCGTTGAAGGAGGGCCATAATGTTTCCCACATCATCGAAAAAAAACATAGGATTTTGAAGAGTTGGCAAGAGTGATTCAGGATTGTTGCAGAAAATTCAAACAGGGTATAAGGGGTTTGAATTGCAGAGGAGACTTCTCTTGAACATATCAGAAACACGACTCCACAATTTGGCATCATTTGACTCAACATAGGATCAGAGGTCATGATGACAATAGGATGTGATCAAATGAGAGGTAAATGGATTTCCCAAACCTAGTAAGATAAGTGGAAAAGTGAGGATAACCCAAACCCAACACGAGATACAAATGAGAGTCATGTTCAAGAGTGACATGCTGCCTTTTATACAAAATACAAGATATATGTTTACTTCCATTTTCCCCCACTATTTCTAGCGAGTACCTCATTATTTTTAATCTCAAGCTTGAAGAGGAAACCATATGCTTTTCATATAAGTCCATCCTTCAAATGAATCCATCCTAGTATTTTTTATGAGCCCTAGGAAGGAGTAGCTCGGTCTTGTCATGGTGACAATTCCTTCGTCATTTTAGTTGTACGAGCCCAACTGAGGGGTAACTCAACATATTTTTCATGCATAGATAGTTTGTATATAATATCTCGAATCCAAAAAGGTAGAATACAATATTCAAGAGAACCTCTTAGCCACGTTTGACTAAGGTATTCCTTTTTGTAGCTTGTCTATGTCAGTGTAGAAAAGGGTTAAAATTATACTAAGTATACATCTTTTCATTTACTTTTACGAGTTCAAAAATACAAGTGCTTGACAATCTTTTCATATTTCTGGAGTCTGAAAAAAGCTAAAAGAGGACTCCACCTGGAGGAATGAGTGGTATAAACGGATAGCAACTGATTCTGGTCATGATGGAATTGCTCAAAACATGCAAAGGTCAAGAGGTTGGATAACAAAACCACTCATTGCAAATGTTCCCCAGGCAAGGGTAAAGCAACGAGGTGAAAGCTTATGATCGACCAAAGAGATGGTGACGATGGAATGAAAAAACCAAGGCTCATCTAGCAAAAACGAGCTGATAAAAATGGCAATCACAAGTGGTAAAAGTGGGAATGGTATTATTTTTACACAAGCTTGAAACATGGGAAACTATGCTTGAGGATATTTGAAGATGGTTTCATTTTTTTACAAGCTTAAAACATGAGAAAAAAAATATATGCTTGGATTTGGTTTCATTTTACACAATCTTGAAACAAAAATAAACTATGCTTGACATTTGGTTTCATTTTTACACAAGCTTGAAACAGAGAAAACTATGCTTGAGATTAGTTTTCATGCCCCCAACATAATGACTCAATCTAAGGTACATGCCCCCCAAGCTTCATTTCATTCACCTAAGTAAACTATTGGTTACAGATCAAGTGAAAGAGTTGACTGAGAATTTACAATATCTAATCAAAGGCTCGAATTGGAAGGGGATTATTTTCATTTTTTAACAAGCTTTACACAGGAAAAGAACCATGCTCATGACACCTTGTTTCATTTTTAACGAGTTTGACACAAGGAACTCTACTTTAACACCTTGTTTCATTTTCTAAGGAGCTTGACACAACAAAAGGAACTGTGCTCCAAGAACATTGATGCATTTTTTAAGGAGCTTGACACAAGACAAGGAACTCTGCTCCAAAACCTTGATTCATTTTTAAGGAGCTTGACACAAGACAAGGAACTATTCTCTGAGAACCTTGATTCATTTTTTAAGGAGCTTGACACAAGAAAAAGAACTGTGCTCCAAGAACCTTGATTCATGTTTTAAGGAGCTTGACACAAGAAAAGGAACTCTGCTCCAAGAACCTTGATTCATTTCTTAAGGACCTTGACACAAGAAAAGGAATTGTGTTCCAAAAACCTTGATTCATTTTTTAAGGAGCTTGACACAAGACAAGGAACTCTACTCTAAGAACCTTGATTCATTTTTGAAGGAGCTTGACACAAGAAAAGGAACTGTGCTCCAAGAACCTTGATTCATTTTTTAAGGAGCTTCACACAAGAAAAGGAGTTGCGCTCCAAGAACCTTGATGCATTTTTTAAGGAGCTTGACACAAGAAAATGAATTGTGTTTTAAGAACCTTGATTCATTTTTTAAGGATCTTGACACAAGAAAATGAACTATGCTCCAAAAACCTTGATTCATTTTTTAAGGAGCTTGACACAAGACAAGGAACTCTGCTCCGAGAACCTTGATTCATTTTTTAAGGAGCTTGACACAAGAAAAGGAATTGTGCTCCAAGAACCTTGATTCATTTTTTAAGGAGCTTGACACAAGAAAAGGAACTGTGCTCCAAGAACCTTAATTCATTTTTTAAAGGAGCTCTAGGAAGGAGTAGCTCGGCCTTGTCATGGTCACAATTCCTTCGTCATTTTAGTTTTATGAGCTCGACAGAGCAGTAACTCGACATATTTTTCACGTTTAGAGAGTTTGACAAAGAGGTGAAAAAAAAATCCAAAAGTTCCTTTTCATAGATAGTCTCTCGAATCCGAAAAGGTAGAAAACAATATTCAAGAGAACCTTTTAGCCACATTTGACTAAGGTATTCCTTTTTGTATCTAATCTATCTCAGTCCAGAAAATCGTTAAACTTATATTGAGTAGATATTTTCTCATTTACTTTTTACAAGTTCGAAAAGACAAGTTCTCGACAATCTTTTCATATTTTTGGAGTCTAAAAAGAGTTGAAAGAGGACTCCACCTGGAGGAACAAGTGGTATAAAAGGATAGCAACTAGTTTCGGTCATGATGGAACTACTCAAAACATGCAAAGGTCAAGAGGCTGGCTATTAAAACCACTCATCACAGATGTTCCCTAGGCAAGGGTAAAGCAACCAAGTGAAAGCATATGATTGGCTAAAGAGATGGTGAAGATGGATTGAAAAAACCAAGGCTCATCTAGCAAAAACATGCTGATAAAAATGACAATCACAAGAGGTAAAAGTGGGAATGGTTTCATTTTTACATAGGTTTGAAACATGGGAAACTATGCTTGAGGATACTTGAAGATGGCTTCATTTTTTCACAAGCTTAAAACATGAGAAAAAAAGATATGTTTGGATTTGGTTTCATTTTTACACAAGCTTGAAATGGAGATAAACTATGCTTGAGATTTGATTTCATTTTTACACAAAATTAAAATGGAGACAAACTATGCTTGAGATTAGTTTGCATGCCCCTAGTATAATGACTCAATCTGAGGTACATTGGAAGCATTGGAGGTCTCCTGGCGGTCTTTCTCCTAATTTTGTTGTGCAAGCAATCCTTTCTGTAGACAAAAATGATCCCTCTAGTCCTATGGGAGGATCTAGCAACAAACAAAGACAAATATGTGCAAAATTTCCTAGTTTATACTAGAATACACAAAGGAGGATAGATGATCTACCTCACTTTGATGCTAACGTCCATTAGTGTCGTCCTTGATTCTTCCAATTCTAAGCTCAATCTCCTCTTCGCTATTATAGATGAATACTTGCAAGGAAAATCACGTGGAGACAACAAACACATACATAGCAAAAACCATTCCAATATACACCATATAATAGATCAAGGAGTATTATACTAAATGAGCAATGATTGACACATTTATGGAAAGAAAACACATAATGTAGTATTAATAAATGGTAAAGGGAGAATTACAACCACTTAACCCTTGATGTTGGAAGCATCCTTTAGGTGAGTTTCCAAGTCCTAGCCTTAACCTTCAAGCACTCATTTCTCCTTAGTAAAATGGGAAACATTTGGGCATATTTCAACACTAGGAATGTAACCAAGCAATAGCCAACCAATTGTGGATAGTATGGATCTCATTTATAGGGAAGGAAAGGGAGTTAAGGATCCATAAAAGGAGGGCAAGGTTCCACATCTCAAGGGAAAGATCCATGAAAGTAGGACCAAGAACCAAGAAAGGGAGATCTCGTTCCAATCCTTATTCACCTATAACTAGCTCATTGTTCTCGAGACTTCTAGTAAGAGAAGCTTCTCCTCCACTTTCGGAAAAATTGCTTGAAGAGGTTCAGTGTAGGTTTTCCTGGTAAAAGTTGCACTATTAGTGCTAAGATAGTATAGTGCAATAAGGTACCAGCACGAGTCACTAGTGATGCAAAAAGCGTTGATCTTGAAAACAAGGTTTAGGACAAGTTTCTTCATAAATATTTCAAGGCAATTTTTCTTCTTTTTTTGGGGATTCTTTTGAACATGTTTGATGGTGAATACACTGAAAAATTTCATCATTTTGGCATTTCAAGATATGAGACAGGGAGTGCGACAAAATATTGTATAACAGTTAGGAGGGAATTCAATCTTTTGACCCCTCATTTGACCATCAAATTCCTAGATATTATGAGAATATGCAATAGACATAAATATGCCTACTACTACAGAGGTCATATTACATAGGAATGCTTTGAGTTGCATTACTGTGTATTGGTATTCCATGCGAGTTTCACATACACTCAGCTTCTATAAACTCACAAAGTCATAATCCCTACTTTACTCATAACAATGGGAGTCATGGTTAATATGATATGATGTAGATCTTATGACTTCCTCATTTTAACTAAATTTGATATCCAAGAATACATTTAATAAATCCACCTCTCATCCATTGGGAGTTTATCAAGTCACATAAAAGGACCCATTGTATACAGTGGAAGCATAACAACCAATCTTTAATGGGCATGGAAGACATAATCATAGGCCTTCGTATCAAGGCATGTGTGGACTAAAAAGAAAATGTGAATGGATCATGGCAACATCGCGGCCAGGCATAAAATTTCATTCTCATGAGTTAATAATTAATTGAGTTGAGAAGACTAATGGTTAGAAAAAATATACACAACAAGACATGCCTGTCTCCATCAGGCAATGAGATACAACAAAAGTTTATAAATTCTGTCAGTGGTCAAGGTTGACATTACTCGATGGGAAACTCATGGGGCCTTCCCTAATTAATAGAATGATGAAAAGTTGTGGCATAAACTGCATCCCTTTCTGACGTTTCTTGAATTTTTGAAAACATTTCTTTCAATTTTTATGCTTATTTCGATGTTCATATACCCTTGAGCATCTAAAATTTTATTATTTCCTGCAATTTTGTTCGCTTATCCATATTCGACAATAAAATTCAACCCAGGGTGAATCATTTTGGATAATATTTGAGCCACTAGAACATTTTTGGGGCCAATTTTGAATCCATTTGAGGTGTTTTCAAGCACATGGGATAAAGCCTCAGTTTTGATCCCATGGCATGCACATTTAACATCATCAATCTCTGTTCATTTGACTGTGGAGCTCCCAAAATGTATGAAATGTTGAGCGAAAAGAACTGCGGAGCATCTTAAAATTTAGATATGGACAAAGCCTTTCTAAGGATAACTGTGAATGATCAAAATGATTTTAGGACCATCTGGTGGCTACGTAAATACATGTCGACAAATAAATTGAATTAATGGCATGCATAGGATGACCTGCAAATGATGTCTGAGGTGCGAATTTCAATTACTTATAGCTTAATCTTCATGCTCTTGTCTTCCTTCAACATCAATATCTATTGGCGTATGGATTAATGTGTTGTGAATGAGTGGGCTAGCTTGTCCCATTTATATTCGACATTTAAAAAATGTTGACATACTTATATTATATTACATTACGCCTACACATCTCCCTTCTGAAGCCAACATTTAACATCTACACATCTTCACTATAGAGCAAACATTTATTTAAATGTTGACATAGTTATGTTACATCTGACGCCTACACATCTTCCCTATATTACGTTGTAGAGTGCCTCTTGATGCAATTAATTGAAAGTTTATCTCTAACACATACATAACTTGTCAAGTTACATACTTTATGAAAATTGGAGAGATGTAATTTCTTCACGATTTATTATAATATTATTGTTATTACATGATGTGTAATTCATTATATGTTTGGTTGATATATATATATATATATATATATATATATATATATAAATATAATTATATATATATATATATATATAGATATAGATATAAAAAAATATATATATTATATATGTATATCTCTATATATAGATAATATATATATATATATACATATTAATATATATATATTTTGTAGCTAAATATTTCAAAAGTATTTTTGTGTGACTAAATAGAATATTTAATGTCTAAATTAAAAAACTTTATATCATTAAATAAATATTTAATTACTTTCTTATAATTTCAATTTTCATTTTCAGTGGTGTGTTAATTAGAGTTGATATATAATACTTAAAAAAATTTAATAACAAAAAAGAGTTTAATGTGAGTTATAAAACCAAATGTTTCAATATCCATGTTGAGTAAAAGATTTTTTAACATAGTTATATATAAAGAGAAGTTATTAGTTCATTAAGAGGTTCTTTCTAATTTAAGATGCAAGGGAGATTTGTAATTTCTTCAATGTTTAATATATATTATATATATATATATTATATATATATATATATAATAATATTATATATAAATAATTAATGTGTGTGACATAATATCTTATGGATTGATGTTTTCTATTTCCGAATATGAGGGACCGTGTGTTAATATTTAATGTGGCAAATGTGAATCATAAATAAAATATTTCATTGTCAACTAAGCATTTATAATATAAAACAAATGAATTTTTTTTTATAGATAGAACATTTTATTAGTGTGTTACTCAAAACCATCATGAATTCATCTTAATTCTCAATCTACCAAGAGCATAGAGGAATCAAATCTCTAGAGGTGCAAACTTTTCCTCAAATTTTCACTTAGAAAAAAGTTTACATCTTGAAAGTTTTGATTCCCTCCCCACTTTGTAAATCCAAAATAAAAATGGATCTATAATGATGTAATTTACATTACTATATAATGTGAAGACAACATTAAAATTTACTTTATTGATCCATAAAGTAACTAATAATAATGCTATCATATTAATATTTAAAAAAATCACATTCAAAACTAACTTTTACATTAAGAAGTTTTTCATATGTTATAAATCATGTATACCTTAAATAAGGATATTTATAAGTAATATTCCACACATCACTAAATTATGGGAATATATTTAAGCTATCTTAATTATTGCAACATATTCTCAACTAGGTGAAGTTCTTATAGTAGGTGATTTCAATGTTAGGATTTCAAGTGAGAAAGATAACATTCTTTGTTGTAAAGAAGATTGCGACCCTATTTGGCTTATAGAAAAGAATAATCATCAATGGGAAAGAATTTTAGAGGACAAGGGTTACAATCTCTTTGGTGAACAATTTCTTACTCTATGTGGGGATTTCGATTTAGTCATTTGTAATGGTTTGACTAGATGAGAAAAGCCTAGTAATTTCACTTGCAATACTTACAATAAAGCAAGTGTAGTATACTATGTAATTTTCTCGCATGGTTTATGTGAGAAAATGGAGGAGGTTTTGATTGAAGATCGGCTTTGGGACTTAAAATCAAATCACAAGCCAATTTATTTAAGTTTCTCTTGGACTGGAAGAAGTAGTTAGGGTCAAAAACTTAGTGTATTCAACAAAATCTCCCAAGGGCAGAATTATTTTGACTCCAGAAAATTGTAATACCTTAAAAATACTAGAGAGACTCTTTGAGAAGGAGAAAATCCAAATTCATGGCTTTTATAGTCATGAAATAACACATTTAATTCAAAGCACACTTGCAGAGTGCAAAAGAGAAAAAATCAAAAAGTCTGAAACAAATTGCTTTCTGGTTAATGCTTGGTTTGAATAGTGTTATACAATATTTTTTCACACTCCCCGTCTCGTATCTTGAAGTGTCAAAATGATGAAGGCTGTTAGTGTATTCACCATCAAACATGTTTAGTAGCATCCCTAAAAAAAAAAAAAAAACTTGCCTTGAAAGATTTTTGAAGAAACTTATCATAAACCTTGTTTCCAAGATCAACACTTTTTGCATCACTAGTGACCCGTGCTAGTACCTTGTTGCACTATTCTTTCATAGCACTAATAGCACGATATTTACTAGGAAAACCCGTGTGAACCTCTTCAGGGAGTTTTTCCTAAAGTGAAGGAGAAGCTTCTCTTACTATAAGTTTCGATGACAGTGAGTTGGTTACAGGTGAATAAGGATTGGACCAAGATCTCCTATTCTTGGTCCTTGATCCTACTTTCATGGATATTTCCCTTGATATGTGGAACCTCTCCCTCCTTTTATGGATCCTTAACTCCCTCTCCTTCCCTATAAATGAGATCCCTACTATCCACAACTAGTTGGCTATTGCTTAGTTGCCTTCCTAGTGTTGAACTATGTCCAAATGTTGCCCATTTTACTAAGGAGAAAGGAGTGCTTGAAGGTTAAGGCTAGGACTTGGAAACTCACCTAAAGGAGGCTTCCAACATCAAGGCTTAAGTGGTTGTAATGTTCCCTTTACCATCTATTGATAATACATTGTGTGTTTGTTTTCCATAAATGTGTCAATCATTGCTCATTTAGTATACTACTCCTTGATTTGTTATATGGTTTATATCAGAATGGTTTTTGCTATGTATGTGTTTGCTATCTCCATGTGATTTTCCTTGCAGGTATTCATCTATAATGGTGAAAAGGAGATTGAGCTTGGAAGTGGAAGAATCAAGGATGATACCAACATACATTAGCATCAGAGTGAGGTAGGTCATCTATCCTCCTTTGTGTTTTCTGGTCTAAACTAGTAAAGTTCGTACACATTTGTCTTTGTTTCTTGCTAGATCCTCCCATAAGACTAGAGGGATCGTTTCTATCCATAAAAAGTGTTAGGTGATCCAAAAATACTTTTTATCATAGGTTATAAATTAGAATAAAATTAGAATAAAATAATTATTAATTTAGGATATTAAATTAATAATTATTATTCTAGAATGTTTAATTATTTAATGGAGACTTTTAGAATTAGCATATTGTTGTAACTAGATATGACTCTCCAAAAGTGTCGTATCTTAGGCTCTATTATAGGAGATTAGTTAGCTAGTTGGTTTGAATAGCATTTATTGTAAATGGACACTTGTTATTTAATAAGTGATCCATAATTAAAGGTAGTTAGGACATGGAGCTTATAAATAGCTCATTGCAAGAGTGTTTGTGTTGTTCGGGTGTAAGCTCTTGCAAATCAATTATGTAATTATTTTTTTCTGATTAATAAAATTATGTGTCTGAGGACACTTCTGCCATTAAAAAGGATTGCTTGCACAACACTAACCATAAGATTTTGGGATATTCCCAGAATCTGCAATTTATTTTATTTCAAGATGTAGTAGTAAGTTATAACATAATGGTGATGATTTTAGTTAGAAGAGAAGGTAACTCGCAAGTAACTTAACCTCTGTCACTTGCAAGTTTAACAATGGTTTTGACAATTCTTTTTAATTTTTTGAGGACAAAAAATTAATTTATGAAACATAAACAAGATGATGAAATATTAATAATTCTTATTGCAAAATTTGAAGGATTCAATTCCTTTTATGGACTAATGATGGATCTAGAGATCTATATATTTATTGTCAATAGGTTGTGATGGGTATCATGATATTTATACCAATATTCAACAATGGATAATGATAATGATGTGTTCCTCAATTTTCAATAGTTATAGACAACTTTTCTTACAATAGGTTATGATCATTAATTATGGATTTCATCATTTATTTCAAAGGCTGCAATGCTCAAAGGAGATTCTAGTGAGTACAGTTTATGAACATGAGTAACTACACTAGTGTTGGAGAGGTAAATCCCCTCTATGGATAGAGGCGATCCCTACTAGCCCAAAGGGGGTCTAGCAACAATCAAACAATGCTACACTGTAGGTTCCTAGTTGCAATTAACAAGTGGGTAAAAGAAACCTACTTGGATTCCAACGCTACGTTTGTCGAAGAGATGATCCTCTCGCTCCTTCGCTCTAGCCGATCACAGTCCTCTACTATCCTCACGGACGGACACCTGCACAAGCAGAGAGAGAACAAACACAAGCGTAAAATCTACTAAAAACAACTATGTATCAGTCAGGAAGGATACAATTTACATTAATCATTCATAGGACAAATGGAAATGGAACCATAAGAGTAGTCATCTATCTTTATTAATCAGAAAATAGAGTAAGGTACAACCGAAGTCCTGACGCTGAGTCCTTCTCTAGAGGGTCCAGCCAGCATGTCTTCCAAACATTCACCTTTGAAGTAGATCTCCCAAGTCAAAGAGGTCTCTCTCTCACATACAAGGCAACAAACTCATGACCTTCCTCAAGTTCAAAAGCAATCCTCACACAACACACCAAATGCCTACAAAGAGCAGCACTAATGCACTAAGAATTCCTCAATCAAAGTCTATATGTTCCAACTAGCTGCTCATGGGCAATGGAGGAAGCTTATAAAGGAGAAGGGGTCTCCTTGAATAGCTAAAGGATGAGCTTTCCCCCAAGATAAGTGGATGGTCAGTCGAACAGACATGCCAGAGAAAGGATGGCGACCTCAAAAATGCTAACAGCCAAGTCTGGAGTCATCTGGAAGGTTGGTTGTTAGAACAAACTCACCTAAACAGGATCAGCGCGGGTGCAAAACTGGGCTGGCGCGCTGGCATCGCAGATCAATTATAGAAGAGGTCTGGTTAGCGCTCAATGATACAAGCGGAGGGCGCGCTGTCCATGAAATTGGACTAGTGCGGAAAACACGTGTGCTTCCGCGCTGGCAGCGCAACAGTTACATTATCCTCTGCCAGTCAGTGCGGTTATTTAATGAATAGTCGCGATGATTCAAATAACTTAGGCAAAGAGGGTTTTTAGCCATTTCAGAGAGCACAGTTAAGGTGAATGTGACTTTATGGCACAGTAGGGAGACTGACATGATGGTAGTGACATTTTACTGTGTAACAGATGCCCCCTAAAGCATGAAGCCCGAGAGAGTGGGAGGGGTGAAATGCTTTACAAGACTGCTGGACTGGAACACCACCGGGAAGAACCTGCAGGCAGATACAACTGATATTTAAATTACATGTAGTCTAGGCATGGGCGCAACCATCCAAAAGACATACGAAGAAGGTCTGTGATGTGGACGCAGCCACACAGCCGAAGAGACCATAATGATAAGAGGTATGGTCGCAGCCATCCTTAAGAAGACCCAGGTATGGTTGCAGCCATCCATCGATGAGTCATGTAATGATGTCCCACAAAATCGCAACCTGGCCCACAATGGACTAGAACCAGGGTCTTGCGCTCCATCAAAACCCGAACAAAGTACAAGTTCAAAAATGTGAATATAGGTGTCGAAGTCGAACATGTTTGAACATCGTCTGATTACCAGCCAATGATGAAAGCCGTTAACAGACGCGAGAGGGGCCACCAATGATGACAATGGTCCTCAAGGTACTATGGGTACAATCCACGGAATGTGAATGAATGAGCCGGTGTCGAACACCCGTGGAATCATTCGATCGGAGGCAAATGGTGAAAACTTCGCGTCGAACACGAAGAACCTGCCATTGAGGCATGCAGGCTCCAAGGTACCCGAAGGGAGTCTCTAGGTCACTCCTGGATAATGAGTTGAAGTCGACAGGAAGTGATCTTTATCGAAGGTGGGCCATAATGTTTCCCACATCATTGACGTGAGACGGGAAGAGACAATATGTTTTGTGTGAAATATCAGAGGGAGGGTATACTTGCGGAGGCCAACTTCTCTTGAACATATCGACAGCACGATGACGGATTTGGCAGTATTTGGGGGTCAAATGATCAGAGGTCGTAATGAAAGGACAATGAGCAGATGAGTGGCCAAATAGGATAACCCAAACCCATGGAGGCAAAAGTGAAGTGAGATGAGATGTCCCCACCCAAACACGAATGCAAACAGTGCCATGTTCAAGAGCGACATACTGCCGATGACAACGATTATGGTTCCTTTATTTCCCCCACCATTTCTGGCGAGTACCCCGATTATTTTTTGGATAACAAGCTTGACGGGGATAGCATATGCTTGGAGAGCGTCATTTTGATGGAGCCCGATGTCATTCAGTTTTAACGAGTCTGACAAAGGAAGAACTCGGCGTCTTTTCATGTTTAGAGAGTTTGAAAAGACAGCGAAAAGGAAACTCCAGGGGGGTGCTTTTTCGTAAAGTTGTGTCTCTCGAGCCCGAAAAAGTGTAAAACGATGCTCGAAAGAACCGCCCGATCATTACGACAAAGGAATACTTTTCGTAAGTAGTAGCTTTGACCCGAAAAAGTAAAAAAGCGGTCAGAAGCACGTCGTTTTAGAACCAATAACGGGTGCGAAACGACAAACACCCAGCAATCTTTGTTATTTTGAGCGGTCGAAAAAGAGCTTTAAAACGACCGCCTCTCGTTCCTTTAGACGAGCTGAGAGGGGGCTCGGCAATCTTTCCTTGTTTTATGTCGGAAAAGAGCTTAACGACGACATTTTTTGGATCAAGTGTATACGAATCCACTGTGACTTTGCCGGTTCCGAAGACCTGCACAAGAAAAATACCCGCGTAAACCTGTTCGATATGTCGAAAATCACAATAAAACATGCATTAAAACATAATTAATCACATCCGGATTGAATTTATGGCAAAACTATAGCAAAAACCCACATTCATAAGGACTTATAGTCAAATTTAGGAGTTTTTACTATAAATAGGAGGTTTGTAAAAATCATTTTTACCATTTTACCATTGGAGTTCTCAAGAACGTTGAAATACTACAAAGTTGACGGAGCTGATTCTTCCTCATCCGGATGCCGATTTCCTGACTGTCGATTCCAGGTAGGTCCCTCTTGCCCTGCGCTTCATTTTAGTTATATTTTTATGCAAATCCACCATGGGATTTGGCCATTTGGCCAAATTTCTTGAATGTTGGTGCGCTCTCAGTCAGCGCGGATTTCCCTATCGGGTCCGCACTGATCGGGTTTCCCAACATACACCACATGCTGGGTCAATGCGGAAAACCCGTGTCCTTCCGCGCTGACCCAGCAAAAAAAGCACGGGCGGCCATTTCCAGTGCGTGGCTGTTTTAGAAACAGTCGCGCTGGTGCCATGACATTTGAATTTTTCAAATTTAATTGCCAATTTTCACATGCAGGCCGTCTAATGACTTTTGGGTGATTTTGCAGGGCAAAATGGCTTTCACATGGCACGAGAGGGACCATGATAACGCCGATATAGTCGCATTTGCCGATGCCGGGTGCCGCAATGCAATGCGGGCATGCGGTTTGATGAAATTCTTCCTTACTCCGCGGTTGAGAGCTCAGCCGGACTTGTTAGAGCTACTGATTAGAGCGTGGAACCCAGTAGATGGGAAATTCACCATCCAGGGTCGAGACATCGAGTTCGACTCCACAGATATCTATTTTTTGACTGGGTTGTCTCGCCGAGCCGCGATGCCCATTTTGGAGGGGCAGCATCCTAGCGGCGAGACGCTGGATCAGCTGATGGCTCGTGTTTGCCCATAGGCGGTCAAAACACGGAGCGGGAAGGTCAATATCCCATCAATGGGTGTCGGCGAACATGCCAACATAGTGCTCCGCACGATACTGTTTCTAGTGACGCGGGCAGCAGGTAGCCTGGCGAACCACGAGGCCTCAAAGGCCAACCTTTTACTTGCTCTGGATTGCTTACAGCCCACGATTTTCAACTGGGCGGCAGCTGTGACCAACAGCATGAAGAGGCAGCTGAAAAACTGTTGACGCGGAGATTCGAAACAGTTCGGCTATGGTTCTCTTCTGCTTCCACTTATGTTCGAGCGGGTACCGGCCCTTCGGCTGCAGACCATGGTACTAGACCCGCCATGCAACACGCGGGAGACGAGGGCCACCAAGTGGTCCCGGGTCATGCCTCGCGGAGGTGGTGGGCGTTCAGTGTCGTGGGGCCTTTGCTTCTGAGAGTGGCTAGAGAGCCAGGTCATTTTCGTCGAGGACTGGCCGTATGCCGGTATTGACTTCCGTGGTGACCCAAATATGCCGCTTCCTGCGGGAGAGTAGTGGGATGATGGAGGTATAACACTTGATCTTTTTCATTTTCATTTATGTGATGTTTTTGTATTTTTCATGTACATGTCTTAATAAATGCTCATGATGTGTAGATGTAGGACCTGTGAGACCCCTCGGCCTAGCACCAGAGGCACGGAGGGCAGATCAGGGTGCTGGCGCCTTGGCCTTGGCTCCTGCAGGAGGTGACCAGGCAGAGACCGTGATCCACAACCTGGAGGGGTTACTAGCTAGAGTCCCAGACTATCAGGGGATCGAGGAGGTCCCCTTGGCTGCACAGATCCACACAGTGGGTGTGGAACCCAGGATGCATCGCCTATTGAGGCAGGTGGCACGAGTGGTGGCATGCTACAGAGAGAATAACCCACCAAAGTAGACGCCTAGGTTTCATTTCTGCTGTTGTTTTGAGAGACATACGTCTCAGATGTACTGAGAACGTTTGGATTCATGAGAGATATACACTTATTTTTTGAGCGCCTTAATGTGCCACACGATATATATATATATATATATACATGGTGTTTTTATTGTATCTTATGCTTCTTATGTTTATGAATTTACATGTTTCGCAAATGTCTGTCTAATACATAGTTAGCCAATGCATCAGTTACAACATTAAGTCTTCTTAGAATGTGATGATAAGTAATATAATCAAAATCTCTTTCCAATAACTTAACATGTAAATACAACCTTAATATGCGATGGTCTCTGACGGAATATTGTCCATTGAGTTGGTGGACTACAAGCTGTGAATCCAATTTTACAACCAATGAGCGGATTCCGAGGTTAATCGCCTCGGCTAATAATTCAATTACAGCACTATATTCAGCTACATTGTTCGTTGTGCAACCTAGACAAACACCTTGAATGTCTACCAACTCACCATGAGGACCGTAGATCACCCATGCTGTAGACGACAAATTGCGAGTGCCGCGGGAAGCACCATTAGCGAAACCAACGTAAGGTGATCCAGACATCTGTTCAGAAGCAAAAAGACACAATAAGCAGCAATCACGCCGGCTCACTAAGGCAAAAATCAAAGCAAACACGCACACACACAAAACATACTGTAAAAAGGCATACGCATGTAAAAATAAATGAGAGAGTGCCTGGACTCAGGCGTAATATTTTTTAAGATATAGCCCATTACGGGGCCAGTCCAGGGGATTTCCTTCATAATCGATCAGATCGTAGGCACCTTTTTGTAGAACTCTTTTTACAATGTAGGGCCCCTGCCACATTGGCTTGAGTTTTCTTGCTCCTAGCTTATCACTAGCCTGATCGTAGAGCAGCACCAAGTCACCTTCAACGAAAGAGCAGGGATTAACTGAGTTATCGAAGTGAGTTTTCACTCGCTTCTTTTGAGCTTCTATAGCAAGGGAGGCTAGACGACGTGTCTCATCTAGTCTTTCCAGGTAGAGAAGCCGCTCTTCTGCAGGGGTAGTCTCAGGAAGTAACTCGACGGCTAATTTTAGCGAAGGAATCTCGCACTCAATTGGAAGGGTTGCCTCCAGCCCATATACTAGCTGAAAAGGGGTGAAGCCGGTGGCATCCTTCACCGAGGTCCGGTAGGCCCACAATGCGGAAAAAAACATCAAATGCCAATTAGACTTGTGCATGCCGACAGTTCTTTGAAGCATCGTGACCAAGACTTTGTTCACAGCTTCAACCTGACCGTTGGCCTGAGGATAGTATGGAGATGAACTATCATGCCTAAGTCCAAGTTGGGTTGTTAATTCGACCATCATCTGATTACGGAAATGCTTTCCGTGATTAGTGACAATGGCTTGTGGAACTCCAAACCGAGAGATAACATGGTTAAAAATAAATTGCGCCGCCGTGTGACCATCTTCGGACACTGTGGGCATTGCCTCGACCCATTTTGTAAAGTAATCGACAGAAACGATGATGTAACCGTGCCCCCCGGCCGAGCAAGGGTTACATGTCACATAATCGATGCCCCACTTAACAAAGGGGCCAACGGTCACTACGGGGTGCAGAGGGGCAGCAGGAGCACGCATCTTCCGCTGGTAGATTTGGCATTCATGGCATGAACGGACGGCGAGAATGCAGTCTTTAAAAATGGAAGGCCAGAAGTAGCCAGCGCGAAGGATCTTTTGTGCGGTAGCGTATCCAGACATGTGACTGCCACAAGCGCCGGAGTGGCAGTCATTTAGAACTCTTTCCACTTCTTCGAAGGTGAGACACCGACGAAGAACTGAATCAACTCCAAGATGGTATAGGGTGTCGCCAACTATGCGATAAGGCTGAGCTTGGTGACGGATCTGCCGGCGAGCATATTTCGAAGTCTCGGGGTGGAAGGAGGACGTCTGCAAATAGACGATGATGTCCCCATACCATGGATCGAGGGTGCTGATTAGGAACAGAGTTTCATCTGGAATCGATTCCTCAATCTGCGAGGAAGCAGCGGCGGATGGCAAGGAGCATAGCAGTTCAGCAAAAACAAGTGATTTCTTGGACTTGGCTGCAGTAAATTCCAAGTCCCGAACTCTTGGAGGATCACGATCCACTTTGAGTACTTGCCCCCCAGCAATTGTCGTGAGAGAATATATGTCATGGGGTTACAATCTGAAATCACTGTAGTAGTACGCAACAGAATGTAGTGGCAGAATCGTTGGACGGCGCAAACCACGGCGAGGGCCAACTTCTCGACATATGCATATCGAGTTTCCGTGTCTAATAAGTTGTGACTAAGATAATAGATGACATGCTCGATGCCATGATCGTCGTCTTGAACCAAGACCATTCCGATAGTAGTATCAGCAGCAGCCAAATAGAGCGTATAAACACGGTGATAATTCGGAGGCTGCAACAAAGGGGCAGAGACAAGGAGTGTTTTAAGATGAGCAAACGACTCCTCGGCTATGGCATCCCATCGGAATGGGGTGTCACGCTTCAGTAACCGGGTAAAACCCTTTGCCACTTCGGCATAGTTTGGTATAAATTGTCCTAAAAAATTTGCTTTTCCCTGCAGACTCTGTAATTGCCGCAAAGTTGCAGGGGGAGGAAGATTCACGATTGCTTCGAATTTTAGAGGATCCAGACGGATGCCTTCTCGGGAGACGATAAACCCGAGTAGTCGGCCTGATTCCACACAGAAGACACATTTGTGTGGATTTAAACGAATATTATAGTGTCTGCAACGAAGGAAAATTTCGCGGAGGTGCGATGGATGGTCTGCACGTTTAGCTAAATGAGCCGGGAGGTCATCCAGATACGGTTGTACGATGTGTCTTATATCATGAAAAGCATACGACATCGCACGCTGAAAAGTAGCACCGGAATTTTTGAGGCCGAAGGGGAGCTTTTTATAAGCAAAGGTTCCCCAGGGACAGATGAAGGCTGTCTTATGTTGATCTGCCGGAGCAATGTTGATCTGGTTGTAACCAGAAAAACCATCCATGAACGAATAAATCTCGCTACCCGCACACTCATCAATGAGTTGATCAATAAATGGAGTGGGGTAGTTGTCCTTTGGACATGCTCGGTTGATATCACGGTAGTCAACGCAGACACGAATGGTGCCCTGCTTTTTATTGACAGGGACAATGTTTGAGACCCATTCTGTCAGTGGGATAGGATAGATAAATCCTGCCTTGAGAAGCTTTTCCACCTCTGCTTTCATGGCTGCCACCTTGCAGGGGTGCATGGGACGCAAATGCTGGCGAACAGGTTTGGCCCCGGGATACGTTGGTATCTCGTGCACGACTATAGATGGATCAATACCAGGCATCTCTTCATATGACCATGCAAAAACATTGCGAAATTCGCAAAAAAGAGCAATATAGACTTGAATTTCCTCTGGAGTGCAAGTCACTCCAATGAAAATATTCTCGACAATCCCTGATTTGATAGAGATGTGGATCAGTTGAGTCTGCGTGATGTTCCCTAGATTTCCTTCTGACATTGTGTGATAGATTTGAATAGGCGTCTGAAGGGGTTGAGAAGGGAGACATGAGGCAAACCGCGCGAGACACAGTAAAGTTTCCTGGGAGGTCGGGAGAAAGGAAGAACGGTGGTGAAGAGAAAACCACGGTCGTTCATCCAGAGACATTGTCTCTATAATTGCCTCATCGGAAGGAAATGTTTCCTTCAATGGATCCGAAGAGGTGTATTCTCCTCCCCAAGGGGGAAAATCATCTGAGTCAAGCGCCCCACTCGAGACGGTGGGTTCCGTAGAAGAAGCCGATGCAGCGACAATTTCAATGTAGTTGAGCTCGGCTAGGCTCAACCGCATCTCCTCGCCCCAAGGTTCTATCTAGTCGATGGATGGGAGGATCCAGGGGTTAGAACGAACTGAGATCATTGAGATCGAGGCGAAGTTGGGAGGTGGGAGGGAAAAAACACCCATAAGGGCGGGTTCTTTGAAGAGCCCGGCTCCCACATTTTCATAAGGTACTGAGGTATGCTCAACGAAGGGTACGTTTCCCTCAGAAGAGGAAGCGAAAAACGAGATTTGATCAACCGTGACAATTTTCCCTTGATGGGGAAAGCGAATAACACAGAAGAGAGACGAAGCTACAGCACGCATAGCGTACGTCCAGCTTCGACCCAGAAGAAGATTATATGTAAGACTGGCGTCTACAACTTCAACTTCAACTTCTACGGTCTTCCCTTCTAAGGTAATCGGTAGCCGTTAAAGGATACCATACGGACGAGACTCTCTCCCGTCGAACGCTTCCAAGGTCGTCGGGGACTGACTCAAGGTCGGAGACCCGATGGCTTTCCAACATGCAATAGACATGATGCAGGTCGAGGTGCCCTCATCAATAACCGTACGATGGATCGTTTTAGAATTGATGACGACTTGTATAAGGAAAGCTATCTGATGAGGCAGTCGCGGCACATGACTCTCGAGATTGAAAGTGATTAAATCCGAGTCCGCTGGGTCTATGCCACCGATAGCCAATAGCAGGGACTTCCTCTGGGGGGGGCAGCTCTGAAGGACTTCTAATGCGGACATGGTAGCTGGAGCCTGTGCTAAATCCTCCACGATGCTGTAGTGTTGGGCAGCACGAGCATTCGAGTTATAGGAAGACCTCCTGAGTACCCCTTTGGGAGGGGGTCGGATTGTCGTCTCGGTACTTGGCCTCTCGATATGAAGTGGGCCAGAGCTGGACGGAGGAGCACTTGAGGGAACTTCTGGCTCCTTCACTGCGGACGACGGATAATCCTTAGCTCGAGTAGATACATGGATCGGAATAGTCCCAGCCATGAAGACCTGGGAACCGAAAGGAGAGGAAGAAGAAGGATCAGCTACCATTTGTGTCTGCTGAGAGGGAAAGGGTTCTTTCAAAACAGCAGGGATCCCTTGAGCACCTTTCAACAACCGACTAACTTCGGCCCGCCTGGGGTAGTCCTTAGTATAGTGGTCTTCCTCACAAATGAGGCAGGGGTACTTAGGCTTTCGCTTAGCACCTTCCTCACCAGGAGGTTTAGACGATCCTTGCTTGGGTTGATCGGGTTTATTCTTCCCCTTTCCTTTTTCCTTTTTCTTACCCTTCGAGGCTTTTCCTATCGTGGAAGACTGAACGGCATTCACCTCTGAAGTATTACCAGAAATAACAATGCCCTGGGAAGAGTTCTCGTTGGGTGAACTAGATTTCTGCTTCCCAGAGTTGGATGATTTTTTAGGGGCCTAGGCCACAGAGCCGATGACTCCATCAACGGATGGTTTGGGCGGAGCCTTGGATGTGCCGGGCCTAGGGGCGTTTGGCAAATAATCATACAAAGTACCAGACTAAGAATAGGCTAAGTCTAAGTACTGAGCACGCGCGATCGCTTGCTCTTCAGTTACGCATGCCCCCATAGCGATGTCCCTTGCAATCTGGGGGACAAAGGAGGTAGTAAACCAGTCGGTAAGGAGGAATCAGGTATCCAAAACTTGAT
>APFE030645593.1:219024-246298 GCA_000404065.3 Pinus taeda
TTTCTTAAAACCTTGATTTAATCTTTGTGAATTGAAAAATAATTCAAAATGTAGAAATTAATGTGTAGATTCAATATCACTCATGAAATTTACTAAATCACAAGACTTGAAGCTACTTACTGATATGTGGAAGTTAATTCACCATCTAGAACGAGAATCATAAACATGCAGTTTGAAACATCACACATGCACAAAAATTTATCTAGGGGAAAACAACTGCTCAAAACATCTTACTATCTATATTGCATTAATTAGAGAATAGAGAAGAAATACATATGATTGCTCAAGCTTGAGCACACCCTGCAAGTGTATAGTCTATCCCTCTGCCTCAGTGACTAAATCTAGCCAACGCTTAGCCAATTTTCAAGCCATCCAAGCTCCAATTTCCTTGCACTGTTCCCTTGGGAAATTGCCCCTATTTTTTTAGGAATTTCTCACCATGGAATTTCACAATTTCCTTAGGTCTTCCTCTGATTGCTTGCATCACATGTACACATTGGAATATGCTACAATTGATAGTACACTACCTTGGAATCTCCATCTCAACTAGGTAACTCGAATTTTTCTGCATGCAACAATTATTTTGGGTTGATTGATCAATTAATTGGTTTATCACTGAGTGTGGTTAAAGTTCCACTTCCACAACTTGACCTCCACTAGTTCTTCTAACGATTAGAACTAGTTAAACTGACAATAACTCAAATTAATTGAAATAGATTGCTACAAATTAGCAATAAATCATGAAGAACTGAACTTTAACTCCTCCAACTCGAATTTAGTAAGTAAACTAGGTGACAATAGCCATGTAACATAAGTTAACATCATCCAAGTTGTCTGCTGATGTGGAAATTTGAATTTTCTCTAGTTTGACCAAGGCAAAATCAAATTGAATTTTTCTTATTGCATTTTCAACACTCCCTCTTAGCAATAAAGGGATTATCATCCACCCCTATCCTACACCCATGGAACTCGCACTTCCCTCTTGATAAGGCCTTTGTCAAAATATCAACATCTTGTTCCTCTATTGGAATGTATTGCAACAACATTATCCTCCTCTACACACAATCCCGTAGATGGTGATACCATATATCAATATTCTTGGATCGATTGTGAAAAACAAGATTTTCATATAGTTTGATGCAACTCTGATTATCACAGTAAATCATAGTCGAATCGATCATCTCACCAAACAAGTCAACAAGTATCTTTCTCATCCAAATCACCTCACATGCTGCTTGACTGAAAGCCATGTATTTTGCTTCTGCTGAGCTGAGTGCCATTGATCTCTACTTCCTGTTGTACCAAGAAACCACTACGAACCCAACACTGAAAAGTCCACCTGATGTACCCTTTTGTTCATCAACATATAAGACAATAATCAACAATTTACCTTCTACCAAAATATGATAGAGGTTTGCATCCGCTTCACTTTTGGTGAAGCATAAACCAGTGAGATAATTATTGTTCTTGGTATACGAAGCACATGGTTCTTGCTTGAGACCATACACTGCTCGCTTGAGTCTGCACACATGAGACTCTCGATCAAAAGTCTTGAAGCCTTCTGGTTTCTCGATATACAACTCCTCCTTAATAAATTCATTGAGGAATCTTGTTTTCACATCCATCTGATGGATCTTCCACCCCATCTGTGTAGTCAAAGCAAGGATTGATCTGATGGATGAGTACCTTACTACAATACCAAAGGTATCTTCAAAGTCAATCCCGTCCACCTGAGAGTACCTCATGGCCACAAATCTGGCTTTGTACTTTTCTATGCTTCCGTTTGTTGCTTGCTTCACCTTGAAGATCCATCTCGAACTCACAACTGATTTTTTTGTTGGTCTTGGGACCACTTCCCAAACATTGTTTTTCACAATGGATTTGTAATCATCCACTATTGCATGAACCCATATTGGTTGCTCTACTGCTTCCTCAGAAGAGGATGGCTCAGTCTCTACTAGCTCAGCCATTATATCCATGTAGCCAGTGTATCGATCTTGTGACCTTCTCTGCCTATGCTGATTTTAAGGAGCACCCACATTCTCCCTCGCATCCTGCACAAGCATCTCAACTTCTCTGATTCTCTTCCTTCCTTCTCTAGATGGTCCTACTTGAGTCACTATCTCCACTCTCTGCTTCTCAACTGGTGACTACTCCACAACATCTTGAGGCTCCTCCTTTAGAGCTAAAAGCTCCTCCTTTGATGGGAATTGAAGCTCCCTCTCAAGAGAGCACCACATGGCTTTTCCTTCATCAATTTTGACATCATGTCGTACAACTGTCATTCTACGGGATGGAAAATCTAGACAGTAGTTTTGGGAATTTATGTGTAACCCACAAATACCCCCAACTTTGTTGTCAGATTTACCTTCTTTCTTAATTATTTGGAGACATGGTAATAGACAGAGGCTCCAATGGTCCTAAAGTGTGACACATCTGACTTCCTCCATGAGAAGGCCTCCTTTGGTTAGATCATGCCAAGAATTCGATGAAGACTCCTGTTCTGCAAATATACCATTGTTTTGCATGCTTCAGCCGACAAGTGCAAAGGTAGGCTTTGGCCATGTAACATCGCCTGTGATGTTCCCACAATGCTTTGGTTCTTCCTCTCAACCACCCCATTATGCTATGGGTTGTGGGGTGTTGACAACTCTCGTCGAATGCCTTCTTTTGCACACATTCTTTTGAACTTGTTCGACACGTTCTCACCTCCTTTATCACTCTTGAGAGCCTTCACCTTCTTTCCCGTTTCTTTCTCCACCAGTGCCTTGAACTCTAAGAACTTGGGGAAAGTCTCATCCTTCTTCCACATGAAGAATATCCAACACTTCCACAAATAGTCATCAATAAACATGACAAAATACTTGTGCCTGGTAGTGGAGGCTGTCGAGAAAGGTCCACAAACATTAGAGTGGATCCTTTCAAGGACTGCGTGTGCTTTGTTGTCTCGATCATGGAAAGTGGCTTTTGTGTACTTCTCCAAGGTACACCCTTTACATGTGTCCTCTTTCTTCAGTGCTCCTTTAGGGAGGCATGTGGTAATCTGCTACATGATCTTAAAAGAGCCATGATGCAAATGGCCGTCTTTTATGCCAAATTTCACCGACATCGCGACTCTACACCTCTTCGTTTGTGCTCAATGTAGCACAATCCTCCACATCTAGCTGTATAGCTTCTTCACACAAACCCCCATCTGCTTCACTTGTCCCATGGAAATGTGTCTGAGGAATGCCTTTCCTTTGCTGAATATCACATTGTAGCCATGATCTTCCAAAAAACAAAGACAAGATTCTTCTTTAGGCCTAGAAAAAACATCACATCCTTGAGCCTGAGAGGAGAGCCCGACTCCCTCTGAAAGGTGAATGTACCAATCTTAATCGCATTGTACCTTCCGTCATCTCTCATCTCAATGTGCATATGGAGATCCTTCTCCTTCAAATCGCTAAAAAAATCTTTAGTCTTCGTTATATGGAACGAGGCACCACTGTTGCAATACCACACACTTCCCATCACTATGCTGGTCATGGATGCAATAAGAGTAAAATCAAGCTCGAAATGTGAATTCAAAGCTTCACCCGCTGCTGCTCCCGTGGTTTTCTTGCTTGCCTTCTTGTGTGGACACTTCGTGGCATAGTGCTTGAATTCATGACAATGAAAGCACTTGATTCTGGACAAGTCTTTCTTCTTTCCCCTTTGACTAGATTTTGTTTTGGATTGGAATTTCTTCCTTTTCCCTTTCTTTGCCTTTCCATCCAAGGCACAATTTTCCTCAACCTTGCCCTTGGATGAAATCCCGTCTCTGGTATTTCGCCTTATTTCCTCCTATACCAAATTAGACCATAGATGTTCCCAACTTGGTAGTTTCTCCCTCCCGTTCATCGAATCTTGGTAGCTTTGACATATCTTGGGAAGGCCTAGAAGCGATAGGATCACCAATTCATCCTCTACTATAGTAACCCCAACTTGACCAAGTTCATCACGACATTATGTGAACCTGCCGAGGGACTGTGGAATGGTCTCATTCCTATGCATCTTGATATTTCGAAGCTTGTGCTTGAGTGACAATTTCTTGTGGTCACTATTATCTTGGAACAAATCTGCCAATGCTTGCCACATTGCATACCAAGTCTATTTCCCACGGAGATTGTAAACAATATGGTTTTGTACTCCCTCCAATATTATCCTCCTCGCCTTGGCTACACACTTGTTCTATTCTGCTAGATCCTTAACATCACATGCTACTGGTTTCAGAATGTCATTATCAATTAATTCCTTCAACCCATTATCCTCTAGTACTGCCTCCATGCAGTCCTTCCATGCAACATAATTCGAGCTTCCCTCAAGGGCATACTCGAGCCTTAGCCCATTGAAATCCATCTTCATAATCCTGAAGAAAACCTATAACACTAATTTGCAAATTCGAACCTCCCATAATGAAAAATTCCAAATCTCAACTCTACAATGATTCCAAATCCGATACCATGTAGAAATTAATGTGTAGATTCAATACTTCTCATAAAATTTACTAAATCACAAGACTTAAAGCTACTCTACTTATATGTGAAAGTTAATTCATCATCTAGGACAAGAATCATAGACATGCAAAAGGAAACATCACACATGCACAAAGATTTATCTAGGGGAAAACAACTATTCAAAACTCATTACTATCTATATTGCATTAATCAAAGAATAGAGAAGAAATCTTGAGTTTGATAGGTTTTGCCACCTTCACAAAAAAAATAAAAAAACCACAAAATCAGATAATAAATTAATACCAACAGGTAATGATTATGATGGATTAGATGATAGAGGTACGCAACTTGATAAAATACATTGCTATAAGAAGAAAAGGGAATCTCAGGACCTAATTCATTTTCTCCACAATGAAGAGCCCCATGGCTCCCTTTACATCCACGACTACATTTTCCAACTAACATTGATGCTGACGTGACCACTGTTGAAGGGTGAAAGGCTTTTACAGTTCAGATTCTCAGCACGCGAGATGTCGATACCACGCACCCAAAGGGCAAACATAAATTGATAGGAAGCTTCATAATCTCTCACCATAATTAGTCAATTTAAGGGTTATATCACTATTTGTATTTCTATTATCAAATTAAATTTTATATTAATAAATGTGGTTGATATATATGAATATTAATTTCCACTGCTTACTGATGGCGGTTCCAATACATGTACTTTTAAGTCTTTATATTGACTCAATATAAAATATTTCACTTTTTTTCTCCTGAAAAAATATGAATATTAATTATTAATTTTTATAATTTGCTATTTATGTTTTTATTTAGAGAAGGTATATCACCATAAGATATATTTTTATTAGATAGAATCAAACTTCATATTAGTAAATATGGTTGATATATATCAATATTATTATTTTTTTTGGTAATTTATATAATAATTGGGTTTATTTCACAATTAAGGGCTATATGTGATTTAATATGTGTTGAAAGTGGAGTTTACATCTTTCTCTTTTAAAATAGAATTAAAATATTCTCTAAATAAAAGAAACAATGTTGGCTATAATTAAAAACAAAATAAATATAAATGGTCAGTAAAAAGGAAATGTGGTAAAAATATTTCACTTTTAATGTCATTATAAATAAAATATTTGAATGTTTATATAAAATGACATAATTTTATATTAACTCAATGTCTAAATAAAATAACAAATTTTGTATTAATTGAAAAAAAAAACTAAAACTAAGAAACATTATATTTTCTTTTTGAATAAATAAAATATTTGGTGTTCATATAAAATAATATAATTTATATTAACTCAATGTCTAAGTAAATAACAAAATTTATATTTAATTAAAAAAAAAAGTAATTAAGTAAAAAACTTATTATTTTCTTTTTGAGTGTGAGCAAAATATCTCTATATATATATATAATTATATATTATATATATATATATATATATATTTTCATTTTAAAAATATTTCAATACAATATTTAAATGATTTATTTAAATATCTATGTTACTAATTTATTTTAAAATTATTTTTTATATATGTATATAAAGAAAGAGTATATATATATTTATAATATATATATATATATATATATATTATATATATATATTATATATATATATATATATATATATATATATATAATATATATATATATATGAGTATTGATCATAATAAAATATTGAAAGTAAATTAAAAAAATAATTCCTAACAAAAATGAGATATGCAATCTATTAATATATTTAATTCTTAATATAAATTAATATGTAACATTTAAAAAATATTATTATATAGTCATGTTTTTATTATATAAAACAATTGAAAAAAGGTAAAATCTTATAGTTAAAAACATTTCAAGTAGTCTTACTAGGTTACTTTTCAAATATATTTTTAAGTCAATTTTGTAAGAAATACAATCATGAAAATTTAATTTGTGTAGTCTACACTATAGCAAAGGGATTTTCAAAGGGTGAATCCAGTTATGCATTCAAAAATACAATTTTATGGAATATGGAGGAAGAAGATTGTAAACCGACAATTCACACTTACACCATATTGATTGATGGGATTTTCAAATCACACAAATTAGAAAAAGCATTTAAGTTGTGAGATGAGATGATTGATTGGGGTATCACTCTCACTGCAGTGTCACCTAGAACACTTTCAAATAGTCATCGTCTCTTGGCAAGGTCACTAGAGCCTGTAGAATATTGGATGAAATGGCTACAATGGGTGTGGTTCTTGATACTGCATATTTGTAAAGCTGGTCGTGTGGAATAAGCATGCAAATTAGCGGATGGAATTATAGACAAGGGTCATGAAATTCCTGGAAAAGTACGTTCTATATTCATTAATGCTTTGCGAAATCCCGGGAAGATAGGTCTAGCTCTCTAACTGATATATAGTAGAATTGGCATTGGTTACTATGTGTTTAGAAGCGTAAAAAAATGAGTGAAGTTCATAACATTGTTGGAACCTGACACATAGATGTGTTGGTTATATTCTCTTTTATTGATCAATGTGATGTTTTTAAGACCTTTGATGCCATAGGTGCACAAGTATTTTCGCAATTTCTATCACATGTATGGGTATAATATGTTACATACAAGGTTTTGGGGTTGTCAAATAATTAATTAATTAAAAAATAATAATCTAAATGATGCAGAATTATAAATAATAAATTAATTATTAAGTCCATTGATGCCACTTGTCGTGTTTCATAAGTATTAATCACATGTAGTTTTTAATAAAGTTAAGTTGTTGCAACTTTTCGTGCTCCAGCAACATCAATACATGTTATTTTATACAATGTCAACTTGTAGAATTCTCTGTTTAAGATATTATGCATCTAGAATGTTATCCTAGACAATTGGTGAATATAACGGATATAACTTGTTGTGCTTCGAGAGCGTAATACATGTTATTTTATACAATGTCAAGTTGTAGAATTCTCTGTTGAATACATTATATATCCAGAATCTTATCCTAGCCAACTAGTGAATATAACGGAAGACCATATATTCAATAGTGGTGGTAGTTCCATAGGATGGTTCAGTATCGAGACTAACCCATTGGGCTCCGGGAGGTTGAGAAGTGCAAAGTAAGTCAATGATGGTCTGAAGCGATTATGTCTTAAATGGATCAAGTGGGAAGCTCGAAAGTGTGGTGAAGAAAATTCTGCAAAGCAAGTCAACAATGGTCTGAAGCGATTATGTCTTAAATGGATCAAGTGGGAAGCTCGAAAGTGCGGTGAAGAAAAATGTTGAAACCGTGAAATTTTAGTGGATATGAGTGCTAGTGAGGACCATATCAGACAAATGTGACATATTCATTTATTATTGTGATGTGTGTTTTTATATTTGTTACATGTAAGCATTAAGAGAGGGTGTTGGAAGTAATGCTTCCATGTCATGTGTAGTTGTCATTAAGAGTCACGAGGAGTCAATCTAGATGTTGTTGTTTCTAATGTATTGAGTTGCATTCATAATCTAGATTTGTCGAAGTTAGTAATTTTTATCATATATATATGCAACTTTTGTGATCAATAAAAATATGAGTGTAAGATTTGTGTTGTGCAAAATATCTCTCTCTGTTCTCGTCAAATTTTGTAACAATATATGGGTAAAGAAAACCAATTTTCTGGAGTTGTAATTTTCTTTTAAAGTTTTGCATTCTAAAAAAATTTGCACCTCAAAAAATTTGATCCCTCTCACCTCTCAATTAAGATGGATATATATTAATTTTATAATTGTGTTAAATAAATATAAAAAAATAAATATGATTTAGAGATACTAGATAATTAATATTTCAAATTCCATCCATAGAAGTTGCGGGAGAAGATTTAACCACTAGTGGGTATTCGAAGTGTTGAACACAGAGCAAGTCTATGCATACTCCAATATTGATCGCTGCGTTTGGTAAGTCGGTTAAGATACATTCAGTTGATTGCAATAGGGTCATCTTATCACTCTCTTTAATTGACAATGGAACTTTCATGCACAGCTCATCACTCTATAATCCACAGTGGACCCAATTTCTCCTTATGTACACATAATATTTGCTTTAGTTTTGAGCCATATTTGATCTCCTAACACATAACACACAATAATTGGAGTTAGCATTTAGTTGATTTCCAAGCATTATTAGAATCTAGGTTAAGAGACATTATCAAACATCCCATTAGCTTCTTGTAAATTATCAAACCTCCCATTAATTAAATCATTTCCCTTTTCAAAGTAGCATCTACAACCAAATGCAAGAGGGACAACCAAATGCTAGAGGGAGATAGGAATGGGTGTTAACCATGCTCTTCAACAAATAATATTTTGTGTAGTTATTTTCATTTGAGTTACCTTTTTAAAAATAATTAACTAGAGAGGAGCTAAGCTAATGACAAACTCTGAGATAAACCTTCAACAATATGCAAGCCAAACATAAACTAAGAGTAAGTGGATGACAAGTAATGACTTAAACTTACACTTGCAACTTAGGGCTTAATCATGAAACTACATTGTTTCATATCATGTAGCAATTTGAACCTCAATACTTTTCTTTCGCTTGTTGTGTATATTGTTTGTTTCATTTCATTGACTCCTTCACTATATTATTTGCTTCATATATGGGTTATAACACTTTCTTTTCGTGTCGTGACACTCGCATAAAGTTTATGTTTTATTTTTTAGTTAAAAATTTAAATTTGTTTTTTTTTTCAATTTAATTTTAAAATATATTATTTAATTTTTATTTTATTTTTATTTTTTAAATCAAAATTCAAAAATATTATTAAATAATTTTTTTAATACTACCCATATTAACAATATTTCGTTACTTAATAATATTAAAAGGTTTTAGCTGAATAAAAAAAAATAAAGCCATCGGACAAATAAATGATTTTATAAAGAAAAAAGCTCTAAAAATTAATAAAAATTCGAAACTCATGTATTATATAAAAGTTTTAAAAATAGTGTATAAAATAACATCTCGTTAAAGATTTTTTCTTTAAAAGGTTTAGCTAAATTAATTTTTTTATTAAAATAACAATTAAATTTTTAAATTTTAATTTATAAAAATAAAAGAGGAATTAAAATTTGTTAGTTTTTATGTTAATTTTTTATAAAAATTATAACTATGAAATTTATATAAATTAAATGATTAGTAAATGTCTATAAACAACAAAATATTTATCTTATAATATATTTTAACTAAATTATAGCTTTATTATTATTATTATTATAAAACTACCATAGATACACTTCTGGAGATTTGATTTCTCCCATTTTTTGGTAGATCCTTAGTTAAGATGGATTTACATTAGTTTTTAATAAGAGCCATTATAGATTCATCTTAATCATGAATTTACAGGGATCAAATCTTTATATAATATATAGATATATGCATGGTTGACATTGAAATATTTTACTTAATATGGACATTGACATATTCCATTTATAAACCACATTGTCCATATTGTCCTATATTGAATATATTTATTATTATTATTGAATCTCACATATCAATTTTATATTAAAAATTGAATAAATTACACATCTCCAAAAAAATGAATTATTTTACTTTTAATTATTTCTTCGAGAATTGAAATATTTTACTATGATCTATGTGTGTGTATTAGTTAATATGAATACTCAAAATTTTATTTAAAACCTATATTGAAATATTTATAAGGTAAATATAAGACTATTTATTTATTTTAACTTTATCTCCTACAACTGATACACAATATAAACATGAAATATTTTATTTATGGCTCTAGGAGTCAAGATGAAATATTAAAAATGAGTTGAGATAGCACAATAAGAGTGGGCTTATTAATATTTTATAACGTTTTTAATTAAACCTAACCAAATATGTGTATTCACTTATGTTATTTTTATTATAACCAATATTGTTTTTTCATTAGAGTATTTACAAAGGTAAAGGAAAACAAATTTTAGCCCCAAATTTAGCATCGATGGAACCACACATTGCTCTCATACTGGGTTGTAGAATACACCTCTCGTCACTTATTTATCTTTTGAATTTAATTCACCATCTAGAACAAGAATCGTAAATATGCAAAATGAAACATCACAGATGCACAAAGATTTATCTAGGGGAAAACAACTGCTCAAAACATCTTACTATCTATATTGCATTAATTAGATAATAGAGAAGAAATACATAGATTGCTCAAGCTTGAGCACATCCTGCAAGTGTATAGTCTATCCCTTTGCATCATTGATTGACTCTAGCCAACACTTCGCCAATTTTCAAGCCCTCCAAGCTCCAATTTCCTTGTACTGTTCCCTTGGGAAATTGCCCCTATTTTTTTAGGAATTTCTCACCATGGAATTTCACAATTGCCTTAGGTCTTCCTTTGATTGCCTGCATCACATGTACACATTGGAATATGCTACAATTGATAGTACACTACCTTGGAATCTCCATCTCAACTAGGTAACTTGAATTTTTTGCATGCAAGAATTATTTTGGGTTGATTGATCAATTAATTGGTTGATCACTGAGTGTGGTTAAAGTTCCACTTTCACAACTTGACCTCCACTAGTTCTTCTAACGATTAGAACTAGTTAAACTGACAATAACTCAAATTAATTGAAAGAGATTGCTGCAAATTAGCAATAAATCATGAATAATTGAACTTTAACTCCTCCAACTCGAATTTACTAAGTAAATTGGGTGACAAAAGCCATGTAACATAAGTTAACATCATCCAAGTTGTCTGTTGATGTGGAAATTTGAATTTTCTCTAGTTTGACTAATGCAAAATCAACTGAATTTTTCTTGCTGCATTTTCAACACTCCCTCTCAGCAATAAAGGATTATCAACCACCCCTATCCTGCACCCGTGGAACTCGCACTTCCCTCTTGATAAGGCCTTTGTCAAAATATCAACATCTTCTTCCTCTATTGGAATGTATTGAAACAACATTATCCTCCTCTACACACAATCCCATGGATGATGATACCAGATATCAATACTCTTGGATCGACTGTGAAAAACAAGATTTTCAGATAGTTTGATGTAACTCTGATTATCACAGTAAATTGTAGTCGAATCGATCATCTGACCAAACAAGTCAACGAGTAACTTTCTCATCCAGATCACCTCATATGCTGCTTGACTAGAAGCCATGTATTTTGCTTTTGCTGAGTTGAGTGCCATTGATCTCTACTTCCTGTTGTACCAAGAAACCACTACGAACCCAACACTGAAAATTCCACCTGATGTACCCTTTCGTTCATCAACATATAAGACAATAATCAACAATTTACCTTCTACCAAAATATGATAGAGGTTTGGTGAAGCATAAACCAGTGAGATAATTATTGTTCTTGGTATACGAAGTACATGGTTCTTGCTTGATACCATACACTGCTCACTTGAGTCTGCACACATGAGACTCTTGATCAAAAGTCTTGAAGCCTTCTTGTTTCTCGATATATACCTCCTCCTTGATAAATCCATTGAGGAATGTTGTTTTCACATCCATCTGATGGATCTTCCACCCCATCTGTGTAGCCAAAGCAAGGATTGATCTGATGGATGAGTACCTTACTACAATACCAAAGGTATCTTCAAAGTCAATCCTGTCCACCTGAGAGTACCTCATGGCCACAAATCTGGCTTTGTACTTTTCTATGCTTCCGTTTGTTGCTTACTTCACTTTGAAGATCCATCTCAAACTCACAGCTGATTTTTTTGTTGGTCTTGGGACCACTTCCCAAACACTGTTTTTCACAATGGATTTGTAGTCATCCACCATTGCATCAACCCATATTGGTTTCTCTATTGCTTCCTCAAAAGAGGATGGCTCAGTCTCTACTAGCTCAGCCATTATATCCATGTAGCCAGTGTATTGATCTTGTGACCTTCTCTGCCTACGCTGATTTTAAGGAGCACCCACATTCTCCCTCGCATCCTGCATAAGCCTCTCAACTTCTTTGATTCTCTTCCTTCCTTCTCTAGATGGTCCTACTTGAGTCACTATCTCCACTCTTTGCTTCTCAACTAGTGACTGCTCCACAACATCTTGAGGCTCCTCCTCTGATGGGAATTGAAGCTCCCTCTCAAGAGAGCACCACATGGCTTTTCCTTCATCAATTTTGACATCCTATCGTACAACTGTCATTCTAAGGGATGGAAAATCTACACGGTAGTTTTGGGAATTTATGTGTAACCCACAAATACCCCCAACTCTGTTGTCAGCTTTAGCTTCTTTCTTAATTATTTGGAGACATGGTAATAGACAGAGGCTCCAATGATCCTAAAGTGTGACACATCTGGCTTCCTCCATGATAAAGCCTCCTTTGGTGTGATCATACCAAGAATTCGACGAAGACTCCTATTCTGCAAATATACCATTGTGTTGCATGCTTCAGCTGACAATTGCAAAGGTAGGCTTTGGTCATGTAACATTGCCTGTGATGTTCCCACAATGCTTTGGTTCTTCCTCTCAACCACCTCATTATGCTATGGGTTGTGGGGTGTTGTCAACTCTCGTCGAATGCCTTCTTTTGCACACATTTTTTTGAACTTGTTCGACATGTTCTCACCTCCTTTATCACTCTTGAGAGCCTTCACCTTCTTTCTCGTTTCTTTCTCCACCAGTGCCTTGAACTCTAAGAACTTGGGGAAAGTCTCATCCTTCTTCCACATGAAGAATATCCAACACTTCCACAAATAGTCATCAATAAACATGACAAAATACTTGTGCTTGGTGGTGGAGGCTGTCGAGAAAGGTCCACAACCATTAGAGTGGATCCTTTCAAGGACTGCATGTGCTTTATTGTGTTGATCATGGAAAGTGGCTTTTGTGTACTTCCCCAAGGTACACCCTTTACATGTGTCCTCTTTCTTTCGTGCTCCTTTAGGGAGGCATGTGGTAATGTGCTACATGATCTTTAAAGAGCCATGATGCAAATGGCCAAGTCTTCTATGCCAAATTTCATCGACATCGCGACTCTATACCTCTTCGTTTGTGCTCAATGTAGCACAATCCTCCACATCTAGCTTGTATAGTTTCTTCACACAAACCCCCATCTGCTTCACCTGTCCCATGGAAATGTGTCTCAGGATTGTCTTTCCTTTGCTGAATATCACATTGTAGCCACAATCTTCCAAAAAAAAAGACACGATTCTTCTTTAGACCTAGAAAAAACATCACATCCTTGAGCTTGAGAGGAGAGCCCGACTCCCTCTGAAAGGTGAATGTATCAATCTCAATCGCATTGTACCTTCCATCATCTCCCATCTCAATATGCATCTGGAGATCCTTCTCCTTCAAATCACTGAAAAAATCTTTAGTCTTTGTCATATGGAACGAGGCACCATTGTTGAGATACCACACACTTCCCATCACTTTGCTAGTCATGGATGCAATGAGAGTAAAATCAAGCTTGAAATGTGAATTCAAAGCTTCACCCTCTGCTCCTCCCGTGATTTTCTTTCTTGCCTTCTTGTGTGGACACTTTGTGGCATAGTGCCCGAATTCATGACAGTGAAAGCACTTGATTCTGGACAAGTCTTTCTTCTTTCCCCCTTGAATAGATTTTTCTTTGGATTGGAATTTCTTCCTTTTCCCTTTCTTTGCCTTTCCATCCAAGGCACAATTCTCCTCAACCTTACCCTTGGATGAAATCCCATCTCTGGTATTTCACCTTATTCCTCCTGTACCAAATTAGACCATAGACGTTCCCAACTTGGTAGTTTCTCCCTCCCGTTCATCGAATCTTTGTAGCTTTGACATATCTTGGGAAGGCCTAGAAGTGATAGGATCACCAATTCATCCTCTACTATAGTAACCCCAACTTGACCAAGTTCATCACGACATTGTGTGAACCTGCCTAGGGACTGTGGAATGGTCTCATTCCTATATATCTTGATATTTCGAAGCTTGTCCTTGAGTGACAATTTCCTGTGGTCACTATTATTCTGGAACAAATCTGCCAATGCTTGCCACATTGCATACCAAGTCTGTTTCCCATGGAGATTGTAAACAATATGGTTTCGTACTCGCTCCAATATGATCCTCCTTGCCTTGGCTACACATTTGTTCCATTCTCGTAGATCCTTAACATCAGATGCTACTAGTTTCATAATGTCATTATCAATTAATTCCTTCAACCCATTATCCTCTAGTATTGCCTCCATGCGGTCCTTCAATGCAACATAATTCTAGCTTCCCTCAAGGGCATACTCGAGCCTTAGTTCATTGAAATCCATCTTCTCAGTCCTGAAGAAAACCTATAACACTAATCTGCAAATTTGAACCTCCCGCAATGAAAATTCTAAATCTCAACTCTACAATGATTCCAACTCTGATGCCATGTAGAAATTAATGTGCAGATTCAATACTTCTCATGGAATTTACTAAATCACAAGACTTGACGCTACTCTACTGATATGTGAAAGTTAATTCACCATCTAGAACAAGAATCATAGACATGCAAAAGGAAACATCACACATGCACAAAGATTTATCTAGGGAAAACAACTACTCAAAACCCATTACTATCTATATTGCATTAATCAGAGAATAGAGAAGAAATACTTATTCTTGCTCAAGCTTGAGCAGACCCTGTAAGTGTGTAGTCTATCCCTCTGCCTGACTAACTGACTCTGGCCAACACTTAGCCAATTTTCAAGCCCTCCAAGCTACTATTTCCTTACATTGTTCCCTTGGGAAATTGTAGCTATTTATTTTAGGAATTTCTCACCATGGAATTGCATAATTGCCTTAGGACTTCCTCTGGTTGTATGCACTGCCTGTACGCGCTGGAATATGCTACAACTAATAATAGTCTGCCTTGGAATCTCCATCTCAACTGGGTTACTCGAATTCTCTGCATGCAACAATTATTTTGGGTTGATTGATCAGTTAACTAGTTGGTCACCGAGTGTGGTTGAAGTTCCACTTCCACAACCTGACCTCCACTAGTTATTTGGTAGTTATAACTAGTTAAACTGATCATAACTCAAATTACCTGAAATAGATTGCTACAAATTAACAATGAATCATGTAAAATTGAACTCTAACTCCTCCAACTCGAATTTATTGAGTAAATTGGGTGACACAAGCCATGTCATACAACTTTACATCATCTAAGTTGCTTGTTGATGTGGAAATTCAAAATTTCTCTAGTTTGACCAAGGCAAAGTCAAACTGAGATTTTCTTGCTGCATTTTCAACACAAAATTTCAAACAATATAGTAACTCGAAGAGGCAAATTTTTGCGAAGTTCCAAGTATGGAAGAGACGAAACATTAAGAAAGGACACAAAGCTGCAAGGAAGATTAGAACATTTAAAGAAAATTAGTAAAGTATTTGGAATTTAAAGTTTCAAGGTTTTCAAATATTAATTAAGAAAACGAATGGAATGGTTATTATTTATTTTTGAAAGAATTAAATTTCATATATATATATATTAGTTTTTTTTTGTGTAATGTTTAATATTTTTTAAGTTATTAATTTAAATTTTATAGGAAGAAATGAGGGTGGGAATCACTTGCAGGAAATACAAATTGTTCTATAGAACATCCAAACTTTATGGATCCTGGCAAAATCATAGTGAGAGCATCTCACCATAACAACATCCCTCCAATAAATAGATTATTTTTCCATCCAACTTTAAAAATGACCTCAACCTAAATTCAACTTAATTAAAAGAAAAAGCTAATATCCTAAACAAAAAAGTTAAGAAATATTTTTACATAAAAAAAAGACTCAATGACTCAAATAAGTTAAAATAATTTGTAGATGAAGAATAATTTGAATAGTACTTAATATATTTCATACACATCTATGCATGTGTAAACACACACACACACACAACACAATGTGCAATTACTCTATTATATAGAGTTTTTAGTTTGTTATCAAACCCAACCTAATCAAAATTTAGGAGGAGAGGTTGAGAAAATATCTCAACCATCTCCAATAACTCAAAAACCAATTTTCACTTATAGGATGTAAGCATTAATTATAAAACCCCCTCCTAATGCTTACATTACAAAAAGACTTGCTAACATCACCTAGAGACAAAAAAAAAAATACAAATAATCAAATATTATTTAAATGATGTGTTGCCTTGTTTTTTCCTTCGACTTCTAAAGGTCATGATTTTTGCATATGTTGTCCATTTCATCCCATTCAAATTGCGTTGGAAATATTTTGAAGAGCTACTTGATGTGGAGACCTTTTTATCAACATTTGATACAATTAGTTGGATTGATTGTGGCAATCCACCTGGATCAGTGATACAATAAAATTCTTTTGAAGGAACATGGTATCTACTTATCATGCAATATAGAGCCTACGATTTTCGACATGTAGATACTCCTATAACACTCCCTCCCACCCCCTTGATATTCCCAGGATGATCAGAGGTGTTACATTCAATTAACTCGACCTCTATGGTATCACTATAAAGATGGGGCTACAAAAATACTTATTCTTCAAATTTTGTTGAATTAACTTTGGACAATACCATTAGATTTAGCTTGTTGAGAGCTTTATGGTGATATAATTTTTACCTCAATATTACTCATGGATTGAAAGTTGTGCCCCTTTAAATTTTGACCAATTAACTTCTGCCACATAAGCTATATGCTGACACGTGGCACCCATGTGAGACCCGTCTGGCCTTGCCATGCCATTCTTGACATTGATGTGTCGTCCACATAGTCATAGTCATACATTCATGGAAATTTCCACCACACCACAATTTGCAGGCCCCATCATATTTGACCCCTTCATGTAAATCAACAATTCCCTTTGTCTCTGGCTTTGGGGAATATCCAAGTGTACATAGAATTTTCAATTTGGAAAAATTCTCGGAACTTCGGATTCCCAGACCACTATAACTTCACAAGTGGATCTAGCCTTGGCCCACCATGTGAGTTCCTGCAAGGCATGTATCATTCCTTATACCCCATATGCTTGGACACTTCCATAGTTAACACATATGGCCTTGTGCTCATTATCTTACCACACTAGGCACACCTCAAATATTCTACATAGTTTATGAAACCCGTCCTAACTCATATTTGGCTTCACAACAGTTTTCCAGTATACGTAAACGCCTTAATTCCCCAGATCCTATATTTACTTACATAGTACTATAATATCCAGCTCCGCCTAAGCAGGGCCCTCACCGGATATTACCTTTACTTACTCTCTCTGGGATATCCATATCATTTCAAATTTGACACATTTATGAAAGAAAATAAGTGTAGACTACCTGGATGTCCACAGATACATTCTCTAGGCCTAAAATGCATCTAGCCCAGATATAAAACCCTTTTAAGGACTCATCCAGTTTTAGATACATGTTTGATTTCTTGCAATACTCAGACTCAGAAAAATTTATGAATTCCACAAGTCTTTGCCTAAGATTTAATTGAAGCCTAGTGTTTTCGAGAACAGTAACTTCTGCAAGAATGAAAGACACATTAACATTTCAAAAATTATGCATAACCTTAATACATCCATGAAACTATCAACATGCCTATTAAGATGCACTAAAACAAGCCAAGCCTTGGCTAGCACTACTCTGTAAATTGAAGCACAATAACATCATATTAGACCAAATAATGGGTTCCACACAATACTATTAGATCCATTGACAAAACATAAATTACAACATCATTAGTCCTTTATGAGAAAGGACAATCAATAGTCTTAGACAATTCAAAAATCCACGAGATCCATAACATGTGAAACAATGAAATTCACACATTATAACAATTTTGTTGGGCACATCAAGCATTCATAGAAGACCATGTAAAAATCTTTGGGACTCGGGGAAGTATAAAAAAAAACAGATGTTTCCAGGTCGCTCATAACCATGATAACATATATATAACATCTCATTATGAATAAAAAGGAATAAGACATTCCTCCATTAGCAATGCTAATACATTCACTTCCATAACACATAACAACATCATTCATTATTCATAGTGAAACATATACACAAGTAGATGCACTTATCTTATGAAATTCAATGACTAGAAATTGAAGGAGGGACTTCAACTCTCCACCCAACAATAGGCCAAATACACTGAATTATTTATTACAGTTGACCACCCCTGAGCTAGATTCAAAGTCTCAGGAGTTAAGTTCTCTAGAGGGAATTCATACCAATACAATTCAACTATATCTCATAGGAATCTAGAGCACATAGTGCCTCCACTTGCTAACTAAAATTATGTAGTACAAATGTCTCCAACAACCAAAAACTATAGGTATCTAGAGCCCACAACGTCTCCACCAACTTAATTTCTACATGATTCCAGAGCCCACAATGTCTCCACTTACTAACTCACACAATTCCATAGCACACCATGTCTCCAACCGTTAGGCACCACAAGGATCTAGAGTACTTAGGGTTTCTACCTGTTAAACACCACAAGAATCCAGAGCACTCACTTAGTGTCTCCACCCGCTCTTCTTTATTTTCACTTTGCACCATGCTCCTTAGCGGATTTTGCTCTTGCACATAAGAATTCCTTTAGTGATCTCTATCATGTTCTTTTATGCAAATAATAGCATACCACTCTCACACTCGCCTATTTGTATGTTTTCTCATATTATCTATTATTTTATTTCCATGTCGAAAATTTTCCTTCCTCTGACCCTCATCCCCCTCTTGCATGTTGAACACACCAACACACCCCTCAAAGGAAGAGGTGGTATGTGTTCATCCTTATCTCAGGGAACCTATACTCCACCTCCCTCCCTATTGTGCGGGCCATTAAAGTTATTCAAGGAATTGGTAGCATATTTAATGCAATAGTCTAATATTATTCACTTCCCAAGTAACTCCTCCTCCTCAAACCTCTAAATTTGTGTCTACTCCTCTAGCCCTGTCATTGTTTACATTTCAACAATATTTACATGAATTACAATTCATAGTGACATTAACAAGAGGGGTAGCAAAAGGGCTATCACAACTCTCTTATTCATTATTCCTCTTTTTGTTCTTTTCTATGATTATGTTTCCATAAATTTTGTTGCCATTAAAGTATGTGAAAAGGATGGATGATTTTATGGGAATTGTTAAGAGAAAGAGGGAATTATGTTGCAACTGGAATTCCTTGGTTCCTAGTAGTTTTGATTCCTAGCGAAGCCATACTACACCACTAGAGGTAAGGAGAGTAGCCTAAGGGGTTTTCTATCGTTTCCTAGTGTTTCATAGGATGAGGAGGAATAAAGGTTGATTGAGTGGGATGGTTGTAGTTAGAAATGTGTAAAATTTTAGCTTCCTTAGTTGTGAATTCTAGGAATTGGCTTGAATGGGAGATATTAGCACCACACCATATAATTATTTCCCTTGTGGATGCATATCATTAGGTTAGGGGTGGCTTCTATGATAAAGAGTCTATTCTTGAGTGCAATGTTATAGAAATATAAGTACTTCTTGGTTGTTTATATATGTGCAAACAAATATTGCTTTTACATGTGTCTAAATTACATAATATATGTTGAAATATTACTACCAGTTAAATTAGTTTAATTTTTCATATGTGAGATGAATTGCATTAGAGGACTTGCACTCATTTTATAGTCTCGTAATTTAGTTATTTTCTTGTGATTACATTAATTCCACTTTATAATGCGTAGATGTTGTAATTGGAGTTATTTTTTGAGTGTTCCATCTTCTCAATAGGAGTACAAAGGTGTAATGGTACATTACACTTAATGTTGCACATAACCTACCTGGAAATTTGGGTTTGTGTTTAACAATTCTATAAAGAGATTTTTCTTTGGGAAGTAATCCTTAAATCACTATGCTTTAAAGGTATCTCCTTCTAACATGTAAGCGAATAATTTGTGGAATTCCAAAATCAGTTTTGAGGCTAGAAATGAGGTCTCTATCAAATGACAAGGTTAGTATGTTAGTCACTAATTGTTGCCACAATGCCTCCTTCTAGGTTTATATAGTTGTTATATTGACTTTGATAATATGTGGCAAGTAAAGTAGTAATTTTGTTACTTGTGCTGCTTTTTGTAATATCAATACCACCAAATAGGATAGAAAGCGTTTCTTTGTAAGCTTAATGAAATTTTGTGTAGAAATTAATAGATATGAGATAATTTCTTATCAATCTCTTGTCACATGATAACATTAACTCAAATATGACATTTGAGAAGAAATTTCCTTTCATCCTTCTTCATTTTAAGATAAGTATATTTCAATGTATAATTTATTTTTCTTATTTTTTATTTTATTATTTAAATGAAAATCGTTTTTATAAAAGAGATTGAATTTATAGCTCTAGATGAACTTTCTAATGAAGTCTATATAAATGCACAAAAAATATACAAAACATGCTTATAATTTAATAAATTTTGAGCTTAAACCATATAGAAGTTAAATGGGTATGTAACTAAATGAGTTGATCACAACATAATAATTATTATTAAAAAAAACCTCTTTGAGGTGAATGTGTGATCATATAACTTAGTTATATTAAGTTCATGATTTAAACACCACAACTTTAGTGGAGGAGGAGAACCAAACTATTAATAATTTATTGGTGCATAATAACATAGTTTTATGAGAAAAATAGTTCTTAAAAATTAAATAAATATATCATAAAAAAATATTATGATGAGATAAAATATATTAATGAAAAAAAACCTAAGATATTGTTTAAAGATATAACCATTAATAAAAAATCAAGTAAAGAAGGTTTATAAATTAATAAATATTTTATCTTTTAAATATAATATAATAATGAATAGCAAAAAAATATTAATTATAGAAAAAAATTAAGTAATAAAAAAATTACCATAATTCCAAACACTAATAAAATGAAATATTCATTTAAAAAAACGTGTTTTAAATATTTTATGAATGAACCACCAAAAGAATGTCCTTTCAAAAATGAAATACAACGAATATCTACTTTGACCAAAAAGAGCCAATAAAGTAACGGTCAAAGTCATGGTGAGGGGAAGCGGTAATTTTTACTGTTACGGATAAGGTACCTATTCATTAAAAACGCACATTAATGAATGTGGATATTTCGAAAGGGAGTGGTTCATGGTATGATATTTCGAAAGATAGTGGTTTATGACGTGGACAAGGTTTCTTTGGTGAGGATATTTTTTTAGTTTAATGAAAAGTTATTTTTAGTGAGTTATTTTTGGTTTTTTTTGGTCTATTTTTTTAAAATTTTATAAGAATTTATTGAAATTATAAGTTTGATGGGTAACTTTGCACAATCTAAGTACCCTAAGGTTTTACAGGGTAATCCATATATACGGTCAAAAAACCAATTTAAATAACACAAATTAAATTTTCACCTTAACATATTCCTAGCACAAAATGACCAAAAAAATCTCACTAAAAACAACTTCAATTTAATAATATTTTAATATTTCATTTTATAATAAAAAAATTAATAAAAAAAATTGTCAATAGTACAACTATTTTTTTATTATATATATATTTATTATAGTATTGTATTTATTATAATTATCCTCATAATATTTAGCAAGAAATAGAGTTAGTTTTGATACTCATAACTATTATTACATATGCTAGAAAGGATTTATGTATTATTTATTAGTTTTTTTTAATGTAAAATTTCATAAATTTAAGATCAACATTTTTCACTTTCTTGTTATATCATGATTTTATATTAGAAGTAGCACTTTCTAGTTATATCATTATTTCATATTGGAAGTAATATTTAGGGGGAAACGCTTATGGTTGAATAGTGAAAACTACGTTGGGAACCATTTGCTATTTTTCTTTTTCATTTTAAGATGAAATTTCTCTTTGTAGATGAATTTAAATTCATTTTATGTTTTAGAATTAGTTGGTAAGGATGATACTTTTCATTATTTGAATTTGCCAATAAAATGCATATTACTAGGTAAATAGTTACAAATCATATTTTCCAACCTAGTGTGAAATAGTGTGAAGGCTTATTTTACAACCTAGTGTGAAGGCCATGTGTAAGTATGTCCCTACTAAATTTGGAGTTGACACGTTTCCTTCTTTAAAAAAACATAAAATATTCTCTAAATAGAAAAGAAATGTCACCATAAAAAGAATATGCTATGCATGTTTAATTATTTGTCCAAATGATGTAATTTCATGTAAAGTAATTAGAAGTAAAAAATACTTGTAAATAAGATATTTAAATCACTTGTGTTAACTAAGTTATGTAGATATCAACTTCATATATAGCTATATATATAATGTTAAAAGAAAACATTTTAATATTTTTTGAACTCCCATCTTAAAATAAATCTATAATAATATTAATAAGCATTTTTATTTTCATCTTAAATTTAAAATATTTTATATTTTTGAAAATATAAAATATTAGCACTAAATTATTTACTTCACTTTTTTTCATTACAGCCTACTGATATGAACTATGTAAGTGGTATAGGGTAAGGTGTTTGGTCAATAAAAGAGTTGTGATGCTGCCAAGGGTGAACTTTACAACCACAAAATACAAACAATGATGTTGAAAGGTGAAAGGGTTTTAGGGTTCAGATTCTCAGCGCGTCTGATGCCGAGATGAAGCACCCAAAGGGCAGACATACATAAATTGATGGGAAGCTTCATATAATCCCTTCTCAACCACCACCTTGCGTTTTACATAATCCAATTATTGGATTCATCAAATCCAATAATGCGCGTTACTTTCACGATGACAAGGAACTCAAAAGCGGAAGATGAATTAAAAACCAATATGAAAATTATGTTAGAAGATGTGGGTGATATAAATATAATTTTTTTTGGAGGATTGATATGTATTAGGTAATTTATTATTTGTTCAACATAGAGTTGACATCTATTTATTTTTAAATAAAGGTAAAATGTTTTTTAAATAAAAAAATAAATAGTGACAGTGATACCAAACTACAAAAATGAATATACGTATCCAATAAAAAAATATAGTAAAAATATTTCACTTTCTCATAAATAAAATATTTCAATGTCTAATATAATTTTATATTAATTTAGATGTTTATATGAAGTAATATAAAAGAGATAAAGTAACTAAATGTGATAAAACATTATATTTTCGTTTTTTTAGTGTAAGTAAGATATATAATATATATTTTAATATTGATCATAATAAAATATTTTGATATACAAAGAAAATAAATAATTGAAAGAAAGAAAAATTAATTATTTCCTAATGATAGCAAAGTGCAGGCCAAAAGGCAAACTGGACATCAAATGCATTTCTGCTTGTAGGTGCTATGAAATGATTTAATATGCTCTAAAACACTATGTTTTCAAACTTTTGGGAAGGTGAAGTGACTCGCCCTATGCAACTCGACTCTCCACGGTCTTAGCACGTCTCCCAACTAAGGGAATGTTCTCCTCCCACCTCTCTTCATCAAGAATGCACCCTCACTCAAGTTGATGGTACGAAATCAAATCGAAGGAACGAGTTGCTGCTTGCAAAAATAGATGCGATGTGAAATGTTCGAAGGTCATAGTAAATGGGACATACATAAACAACCATTGCTCAAAATCAAATGTTAACAAGCATATAACATTACAAAGATGGTCACAACGAATTCTAAAATTTAAAGAAGTGCATACACAGTTCGATTGGAAACCAGAGAAAAGAAAACACATTTATGAATATATATACTGATGCACAACTTCCTTTTCATTCATTTCAAGCATAAAAACTCGGAGGCAGGAGTAGAGCTATTCCTCGTCCCATTCGATGCCCCTTTTTATTCACAAACTTTGCAAATGGTTTTTTCCCCTTCCCTCCAAGATGAGGGAAGTCGAATAGACAACTAGGTGAGCTGGAAAATAACTCCTAAACTCTAACTCTTTGACTTACTCTAATCCTACACTTACATTAAATATTTAGAATTCTAATAAAAACAACAAAATCAATTTGTTAGCTTAAGATGTGGCCAGTCCACCACATTGTCAAGCTCTACTTCACTTCTTTATCTCGAGCTCGATCTAATGCTCCCACATCATAAGGTCCTCTACAGAATAACCTGCCTTCTTTAGAGTTGCAACACTCATTCATGTAGAATCTTCTATCAAATGGTTCTTCCACTTCACCAAAAACTCAAGATACTCTTTTCCCCTGGTGTGCTTTGCAACTCTGGTGTCCAAGATTCTCAAAGCCTCTGAACCCTCTCTCACAGGTATCTGCTTCATCCAACTCTATTCACTGACTTCTCCACGGATCTCATTTGCTGTAGTGGTGCCTTCATCACCAACTTGATAGCGATATAAATCAACCACATTGAAAATAGGTGAGATAACTATGCCCATAGGTAACTCTAATTCATAAGTATCTGTAGAAAATTTATTGAGTATCTTGCAAGGTCCTATTTTATTCATCTTGAGTTTGTTATATTCTCCCCTTGGGAATATTTCCTTACTCATGTGGGCTAAGACCATGTCGCCTACCTCAAATTTTACTTCTCTTCTTCTTAAATATTTTCTTTGTTTGTACTTATAGCTACCGTGATGTAGTTTTTGTTTTATCTCCTCACGTAACTCACTTACTGTTGCTGCAAAATATTCCCCATGAGCACTCCTCTGCTCAATTTTTTCCAAATCTCTCAGTTCATAAACTCCTCTAGAATGCATTCCATACAAGATCTGAAACAGACTCTTCTCCATGCTCCTATTTGGTGAATCATCGTATGCAAACTCAGCCTGAGATAACACATGATTCCACTGCTTGGGATTCTCACCCATAAGGCTCCTCAATATGTTTCCGAGACTCCTATTCACCACTTTAGTTTACCCATCAGATTGTGGATGATACGCTGAGCTAAACTTCAATTTTGTTCCAAGCTTCTTCCACAAGGTCCTCCAAAAATTCCATGTGAACTCGGTGTCCCTATCAAATATTATACTCTTTGGCGAGCCATGTAATAGGAAAATATCATTAAAAAAAATGAGCCATATGTGTAGCATCACTAGTCTTGCAACATGAGATAAAATAAGCCATCTTTATAAATTTGTCCACAACTACAAGTATGGAGTCCTTACCTCATTGCGTCCTTGGTAAACCCAAAACAAAGTCCATACTCACTGAGTCCCATGGTTTATTGGGCATGGGAGAAGGAGTATATAGTCCAACATTTTGATACCTCCCTTTTTCATGTTGACACACTTTGCATTTGCTCAGATATTTCTGCACATATGGCCTCATCTTTAGCTAGAAATAAAAATGTTCTAGCTGCCCAAGTGTCTTGTCCACACCAAAATTCCTGTCCAATCCTCCATTATGCTTTTCTTGCTTCATACTCTCTCTCATTGAGAAACGAGGAATACATAATTGACTTTTTTTTTAACAACAAACCATCTTGCAACATAAACACCTTCCATGGGCTGCTATCTCTATTCACAGGGTTCTTGCATGCCTTAAGTGCCTCTCAAAAATCAACATCATCCTCATATAAGTTCTTCAAATAATAAAAGTCCAAAATATGTACACAACACTCCTGCATGATCAAACTCCTTCTGCTCAAAGCATCGACTACCTTGTTCTCTTGTCCACTCACATGTTTTTGAACAAAGGTGAAACTTTGTAGGATTTCCACTCACTTGGCATGCATATGGTTCAAATTGTGTTGTTGCATTATAAATTGTAATGTGAATGGTCAAAGAACAGAACAAAGTCCCTAGGAACTATGGAAATTATGTTGTAGAATTGTAAATTCTCATGAAATTTTAATCAAAATCACAAGACACAATCCTACTCTGCTGCTTTATGGAATTCAATTCACAATTTAGAACATCAATCACAAACATGAAATGAGAAATAACATACATGCACACATTATTTTTCCAAGGGAAAGCAATCTGTGAAACGCCCCTTTGCCTTCTTGTATTAATCTAATGAATATATATGTATTACAATTGCTAGCTCAATATGAGCTCAACCTACAAGTGAATAAACTATCTCTCTGCTCACTAAGAAGCTCTAAACCAAACTTAGTCGATTTATGCCTCTGCTTGAGCCCCTATTTCCTTGTGCAATTCCTAAGGAAATTAGTCCCCTATTATTTAGGATTTTCCTCCAAAATGATTGTGCTATTCCCAAGGTTGATCATCTGATTACATGCAACACCTGTACACTCAAGACTAGTCTACAATTGATGTTACACTGCCTTGGAATCTCCACCACAGTCGGGGAACTCAAATTATTTGCATGCACTAGCTGTTTTAGGCTAATTGATTAGTTAATTGGATGATCACTAAGTTAGACTATTGTTCCATTGCACAACTGACCTTCCAGTAGTTCTATCAACAATTAGAACTTGTTTAACTGAAAACAACTTGAAATAATTGACCTTGATTGCTACAAATTAGAAATCACGCATGCTTAATTGAACTCCAAGCCCTCTAACTTGAATTTACTGAGCTAACTGAGTGACAAGAGGCATGCCACATAAGTTAACTACATCCAAGTTTTCTGCTGATGTGGAAATTCAAATTTTCACAATTTGACCAAGGTAAAGTCAAATTGAGACTTTCTTGTTGCACTTCTCAACACTCCCTCTCAACAACAAAGGGATTAGTTAAAGAAGAGCTTCGGCGTAAATCACATGAAAGAGACCTTTGTCGACGCGTTTCGAACCAACTAGTGTGGTTCATCATCAGGACAAGTTGAAGAAACAGATCTTGCCTAGCAAGTTAAATAGACTGAGCAGAGACTCTAACGGCTACCTAACAGCTATTTTTGACTCTAGGACCCAGGCCAAAATTATATTAATAAATTTAATCTT
>APFE030645593.1:246739-261496 GCA_000404065.3 Pinus taeda
GATTATTTAATTTATTTAGATAAGCTATTTTTATGTCATTTGGTTTTCATAAAATAAATGACACAATGGTGGCAATCATAAATAAAAGGCAAATAAGACTCGACCCAAGACTACATCATAATTTAGATACACTGATAATAATAACCTAATGAATTAAATAAAAACCAAAATAGGAAAAGGAATAGGAAAATAGTAAGGTGTTGGTCAATAAAAGAGTTGTGATGCTGCCAAGGGTCAACTTTACACCCACAAAATACAAACAATGATGTTGAAGGGTGAAAGGGTTTTACGGTTCAGATTCTCAGCGCGTCTGATGCCGAGATGAAGCACCCAAAGGGCAGACATACATAAATTGATTGGAAGCTTCATATAATCCCTTCTCTATCACAACTAAAGAGGAGGAGGTAGAGGTCAACACGACATTATCTCAACCACCACCTTGCGTTTTACATAATCCAATTATTGGATTCATCAAATCCTTGAGCCCTGTCATGCACGTTACTTTCACGATGACAAGGAACTCAAAAGCAGAAGATGAATTAAAAACCAATATGAAAATTATGTTAGCAGATGTGGGTGATATAAATATAATTTTTTTTGGGATTGATATGTATTATGTAATTTAATATTTGCTCAATATAGAGTTAGACATGTATTTTTTTTTAAATACAGGTAAAACGTTCTTTAAATAAAAGAAATAGTGATGGCAATATTAAAACACAAAAATGAATATACTTATATAGTAAAAATATTTCACTTTCCGATAAATAAAATATTTCAATGTCTAATATAATTTTATATTAACTTAGATGTTCATATGAAGTAACACAAAAGAGATAAAGTAACTAAATGTGATAAAACTTTATATTTTCATTTTTTTAGTGAAATGTTCAAAGGTCATAGTAAATGAGACACGCATAAACAACCATTGCTCAAAATCAAATGTTAACAAGCATACAACATTACAAAGATGGTCACAACGAATTTTGAAACTTAAATACGTGCATACACAGTTCGATTGGAAACCAAAGAAAATAAAACACAAATTTATGAATATATATACTAATGCACAACTTCCTTTTCATTTTTGTAGGGGGGCCGAATTTTCACTTTGTTAGATTTTGACAAATTTTATATGGTTTCAGCACTTCTCAACACCACGAATGCAATGGCGCTATCCATTTCTCCATCAGAGTTCTACATTTTTTTGGCCATTTTTCAGTATGGAGGTATAAAACTCCTTTTTTTGTAATTGATGCTTGTACTCTTCTTTCTCATGCCACTTAATGAATGAAGGTCTCCCCATTGATCGAGTAGGGCCGGGAGACATAGTCCAAGTCAAAAAAACTCTGCTATCAAGTAAAAACTCTGCTATCAAGTCATGTTGTCTTATTTCATGATTTATGTGTTTCTCCTCTTCTCTCATGTGCACATTAAATTTCTATGTTAAGCTACAATTGATGCATGCAATTCTTTAACACATTTATAAGCAAAATATTTTGGATCAGGTCCTTCAGCCAAGTGAAAGTTGTGAAGGAACTAGCCCTCTTACCCAATTTCAATATCAACCTATCTATGGGCCTCAATGATGCAACCCTTATCCCAAATATTTGTGCACTAAGTCCCTCTCAATATCACCCCAAATTTGCTACACATTATGAAACTACCAAGGGCAATCACTTGATTCTTCTTGCTTACACTGACTCGCTACACTGAGTTTTGGTCACCTCTGCCTTGCATGGAACATAGAGAACTCATAGCTAGAAGCATTGACCTATTCCATCCCTTTCCAGAGGAAAACTATGCAATTCAAAGACCCTTATATCCTCATGGTGCAGTGAAAATCCTCCTAGGCCAAGTGGGTTCTTTCTGTGGCCTCCCACTGTGAAAAGTGAATTCGAAATTATCAAGTACCTATTTTTGGATCAAACTACACTACGCTAAGTTGAAAAGTGCATTCCAAAGCAACAATGATCTCTTATTGAGAAAAACTTCACCTTCCTTCAAGCCTCCTCTTCCTTTGAGCACATGACGCACTCTTGAAGGTTGAAGCCTCAACCTTCCCCCTTCCCTAATGCACTCTATGCCCAAGTCTTTCTTAACCACTTCCTCTAGAGTGCATGGCACAATAAGGAAGGTTGAAGGAAACCTATTCTCTACCTTTAACTATTCAAACTATGCTCTCCTAGAATTCTCCTTTCCCTTTGAGCGCATAGTGCAGTCTTGAAGGTTGAACCTTTCACAGTCCCCCTTTCCCAATGCGCTCATGTGCTATAGCCTTCCTTATACCCTTACGTTTAGCACATGACATAGTAAGGAAGGCTAAAGGATGTCTCCTCTCACTCTTGACTAGTTAAACCACGTTTTCAATCCTTCCTCTCTTTTCTTTGGAGTGCATGGTGCAATGTTGAAGCATGGAGCCTTCCACCTTCTCCCTTCAGCGTCCTCGACTACACTAGATGAAGGGGAGCTACTCTTCATAGTGCATGGAACCGTAAAAGTGAATAATGGAGAATTCCTAAGCCACTGATGAGTTTTATTGCACCCTCCTAAACAGACCTTCTTCTTTTAACCCCCTCACATGCCTATAATGAGAAGATCATTCCATGAGCTAGGTAGTGATAGAATAAATGGCTTTAAGATTGATCTTACCTCTTAATAAATGATTTTAATTGGTAGGAGTACCTTCCTAGCATTAAAAGGTGATTTTCAAGAGTACATAGCAAGGAGAAACCATAAAGAAACACATGCGGAGAAGAAGAACAAAAGAGAGATATCACAAAGACATGAATCTGATCTTCGATTGAGATAGAAAAAAAAAAATTACATGATGACTCAGAGCATTCAGATATTGATCAAAGACCCTTTAGAGGGTGAAGATGAGCAATAAATTGCATCTTTCATGAATATGAAGCATAAATCAGATCTACCATCAAGAATGCACTATGAAGCAATAAGGAAGACAACTTGGCATTACCACCTCTTCACGAAGTCCATGTCATAATTGTCAAGTTGTGACTTGTACAAGTGTCATCATAATGGTCAAGGGATGTCCATGAGTCATGCCACATAATCATGTGGAATGTAATGTTGTTTATTCAAAAGAAAAGGACAAAATGTAATGTGTGGAGGTCCAAGAGTCATATGTGGCATATGAAAAGTCACTGAGTCATATATGAACAAAATGTCTTTTGGAGAAGTCAAAAAGTCATATAGAGAAGTCCAAAGGTTAATTAGAAGTTCAAAGGACATGGTAGAAATCCAAGAATGATGGGGGTAGTCCAAGAGTCACGAGGATATGAAAGGTCATTACTCTTGTTATAAAACCAACCTATAAACTCAAGGAAATGGATTTTAGAGGCTTAGGCTTTGGAGATTTAGTCTTGGATTCTCTACTTGGAATATGAGAGAAAACTATTCTTTGGAGAAGAAAGAAGTGACTTAATGTTCCATTACTGGAACTAGTGCTACATCATTGTAACTCTGTACTTGGATCTTTCACCTAATTGAAATTCAATGAGCCACCACATTTTCATGCATGTATCACAAATGTTTTAGGACTATTATTGGGATGTTTACAATATGTGTTGTGTTCATATGTATTGGAGAAATTGAGCTCTTTCAGTGAATTTGGTACTTCTCTTGTTAAAGGTTTGTTGTATGTGGTTTAATGATCTTTGTGTCTATATGAACTATTTCACTAAATAACTAATGAATCTTTCTTTTTTCATGTGTTTCTCTTAGGTTAGTACTATTACTTCCTTCTAGAGGCTTACTCCCCCCCCTCCCTCGTGAAAGTCTCCTTTTATACATTACAATCAATGTTTCACAATGTCAACTTACTTGCTTGTTCAAGGGTTATGTATATAATCGCTTATGTTATTCATTAAAACCAAGGCGAACCTTACAGTTATGGTGGCCAAGCCGATACTCCAGATGGGGCTCCTATTCCAAACTACATGAGGTCTAATTAGGACATCACATAGGGGAAACCCCCTATATGTTGTCAGTGTCCAACACCATCAACATTCTAGTGCCAAAAGGAGGGATATATGAGAAGATGTGCCTGTTGAGTCTGTTTTGAATCTTTTATCTTTAATGGATCATCCTCAAATCATACTCCTAGGATTTTTCTCTAATTCATACAATGTTCAACTTTCAATCTTCGATGAGCTTCTTTATGACTTGTCTTAATTGAAATTTGATGGTGAGGATGGAACATCCATAACTGAGCACATTTTTTATTTTCTTAAAATTTGTGAATATTATGAAATTGATGATGAAGATTTTTATTGTGTTCTTTTCTTAATCACTCTTGAAGGCCATGTTATTCAGTGGTGTCATACCTTACCGTCAACCTCTATTCATTATCTTGATCAATTTATCAAGGAGCTTCAACAAGATTTTGATAGATATGATTACTGAAATGTTTTCAAAAGAATTAATCAACTAAGAATGTGCCCTAATGAATCAATTGGGGATTTTTCTAATCAATTCCTTCAATTATGTTATAAGTTTCCCAAAGAAGATACAAATTGGGATTTCCTTAAAAGGAATTTTGAAAGTTTGGTTCAAATCTCTTTACATGGTGAATCTGAACTGCCTTGATGTTTCTATTTCCCTAACTTTTGTAAACTTTGAGGAACCTCGAATCTCAGAGGAGGAACCTAATATTCCTTTTGTTCCTTGTCCTCCTCCTTTTCCAGTACCAATTTGGATGCCTCCCTATGATAATGATGAAGTTTGGAAATATAGAAATCAAATCGCTATTCTGCCCATTTAACCTTCATCCATTTTTCATGATCCCGATCCTATGGAGGAAACGTTGGAATGGTTCATGAAGTCCATTGTGAAGGATAACCTTTCCATTCCTCAAGATGGTATCGACACTTATAACTTTAGTCTTGAATATGATTTGGATTCCTGTGATGCTCTATCATATTTTTCTCATAACCCCTTTTCTCTTGATCCACTTGATCAATCTCCTTTTGCAAATTCTCTATTTTACAATTCAAACAATGATAAAGTGCAAGGTACTTACTCTTCACAGGTAGAGGAGAAGGATGGCGAGGATTATTTCGATATTTATTCTCTTTTTGAAAATCCTCTATCTCAAAGTAATGTTATTCCATCCTTGGTCGATTCTGAATCTAGTAATCTTAGTGATGAATCAAATAAAAATGATTTTCCTAATCAATTTGAAGTCTTGGATAACCTACATTCTGTTGATTCCCACTCCATTATTGTATGTAATGATGGTTTCCAAAGTGAACCTTTTGATCTTTTAGTCTCTCAAGGAAACCTTGTTTCAAAAGATTTAGACCTTGAATCTGATTTAATACAAAAAGATGCTCTTATGGAAACTTTCTCTTCAACTCACTATCCCTTGCATTCTACTTTTTTTTAATGCATTAAACTATGAAGAAGATACAACATGCTCTTAATTTTCATCATATAATGAGTAGGATTATGGATTGACACAGGGTAGTGACATCATTCATGATCAAGAAGAAGGTAATAAACTTATCAAGTATCTATTCCATTCCTTATCATTTCCAGTCTTACATAAGGAGGATTATTTAGTTCAAGTTACTCATGAGATTTTTCTAATCTATCCATCCTTGGATGCTCAATTAAAAGAATATAATTACTTGGGTAATCTGTTTTTTGAAAATCTAAATTCTGACCAAATCAGTGATGTAGATGGCTATCATTTGGATAGTAATGATCTAGTTGAAATTATTGGTGGTAACCATCCACACACCATGCATAATCTGATTCAATTTTCAAAATGCAATTCTATAATTATTGAAATTTCTAGGACTCATCCGAGAGTCGAGGAACTTCAAATTCCATTGATGGTTATGTTAGGTTATCGTGACTTTGGTAATGTCCCTGAAATAAGTCAGATATGGATTTTCTCGCAAAATTATTTTCTTTGCATGGTTTCACTGAATGCAATTTCCTTCTTGAAAGATGTTTGTTATTTTGGATATATCTCTTTCAACTTTAAAGATTTGGTTTCTGATAAAATTGAAGATTTGTTTCAGTTAGTTCATCTTCTTGAAAATCTCTTGTATCAAACTCGAGTTTGAAATGTATACCTTTCATGGATGAGCAAAGCTGTGAAGTTGATCATTCTAAAGATTACCTTTGGTTGAAGGATTCATACCTATCACATTCTTTTGAAAGTAACCAACTCCTAATCCTTCTTATGAATATTTTGACACTAATTATTTTCTTCATGGCACCAAATATCCTCTTCTGTGTCAATGAGTGCTTGTGTTATTTATTAAATCAGGTTTCTCTTTTTCATCCGCTACATCTCGATTGGTTTCATGTGTTTTCCATATTGGCATTCCTTTTTAATTAGTATGATTCCAGTTCAGGTTGTAGCCAATCACAAGTAGACTATTTGTCACATTCAACATAGGAGGAAGATGTTTCTTTGATTCAAATCATATGCAAAGATGTTCAAACTGATCTATCTTTGATGTCTCCTAACCAAGAATCTCATGTTTTAATTAGTCCATCTAATCATGGTTCTTATTCTAACAACTATCTTTCAATTGATCATTTTCCCATTAGTGAACCTAATGATGGCTGTTCTATATGAACACATATTTATGGTTTATCATCTCAATATTTAGACACTTGTCAAGTAGTTGAAGCACTTCATCCTTCGTTGATGGTTATGTCAGGTCCTCACTATCTTGACAAGCCTTCTAAATATGATCAAATTCATTTCCCCTTACAAGATTCTCATCGCGATTCCATGCCATTAATTGAGAAATTATCTTTTCAAGGATTTCAATATAATTAAGAGGATGTTTTTTAATTTCATGATCCAATCTATCATTACTTAGAATCATCTTACTTAGCAGGACCTTTCACTAGAAGCAAGTTCCGATCTTCCCTGATTCTTGATAAGGAAGGCAATATAAGTACATGTACATTCACATGGAGCCATCAAGGTTTATTCGATTATGGTTTTTATCAGGAAGGTAAGGTGGAAATTTGGGTAAAGTCAGGTGATGTGACACATCTTTCTTCTTTTAAGAAATACCTTCAATGTTTTATGCAATATTTTCAAGCTTTTATCTTTTCTGTTACACATCATTATATATCAATTTTAATTTCTCTTGTCCTTGTGTTTGTAGGACAGGAATGACTATGGCTGCATTGGAAATATCATTACACTTAGCCCTGACCTTCTAGATGATTAGGTTAGGAGTAGGCTTAGTTGAATCTAAATTCCCTTCCATTGCATCCACCTCTATCCTTCTCTCCATCGAGTCTTTGCATTTGTTTGCTTTCTTATTCTCCATGTTGTTTTATGTTCCACCTCCATTTTCTTTGGTTTTTTATTTTGTTTTGATTTCTCATCATGTATTTTCCTTTTGTTTTTTTTTTTTGTAAGCTAAGGAATTTCTATTATCTACAGTAAACTGAAAAATACATACTAAGGAACCTCAATCCACCCATATGGGAAACTGGATCCATTGGTTCCTCTTCATCAAGCATTCATTACTGTTTCTCTTTTTACATACTGTATTTTCCTTTTGTTTTTTAATTAAGACTTTGTATGAAGGATTCTCCTGTTGGCTCAAACACATGTGGTAAATCTTGAAAAGGATAGTTGTGATGACGAATAATGCTTGACTTATTTGTTACCTTTTCTCTATCTTGGGTTTACGTATCTTTAAAGCCAATGATGTATGAACGGAAAATATGATCCACTCGAATGTAAGACCATTGGTTGAACAATAAAGCTTGTAACTATTCTAGGATCCTCATTCCTCAACTCAGTATTGTAAGTAAATAGTGTTTTTCTTACTAATCCAATCAAGTAGAGAAAGTATAAGGGGAGAATCTAAAGAAAAAAAACTAATATAAGAAGTTGCACAAATGATTCTCTGAAGGGGAAACCTCATCTGCTCTGAATCAGTTGGGATCCCTCTTCCACCCATTGAAAATAATAAATTCTAAAGCACAATCCTAGTACACAAATAAATAAAGGGTGAAAGAAAAAGGATTTTTGTGCAGGGAGGTGAAGCAAGTGACTTCACTGAGGTAATATCCAAGATTGTTGGAAGTGAAGAAATGATTGTGCTCCTATAGTGAATCCGTTGGGGTACTGTCAACACCAAAAATGAAACTCATACTTTGAATATCTTAAACTCGCCATGCATATTACCCTTTCCTAGATTGAAACAATTATGACTTGGCAAGCCTTGAAATGTGTTGAACTGAGTAAGGGTATGGAGGGGACTATAAATCTAATTGGGTTAAGTAGGGAAAGATGAATCAATTCTTCCTGAAAGGCCAAGACCTCTCACTTAGAGAATTAAACCTAAAAAGAGAAACTGGAGTTCTACTAGTGTGTCGCCAAGTGTTGTCACTGCGATCAACAACCTCCAAAATTTTTCTCACACTTGAATTTTTGAACCTACGAAGAATCTTATGTTCGGTCATATTATAGTTATTCCATGATTTTTTTATGTTTTTTAAAGCATTTTAAGTCTTCTTCCTAGTTTCAAACTATCAAGTCACTTGCACATACATGCTCAATGTTTGATGAGTTCATGAGCACACTTCTTTTATGAAAAATTGAACAGGCATGACATTGCTAATCTTGATAGTGATCGTTCAATTTTCAAATCATGATGACAATGAGTGTACACTTTCATTGGCAGTCTCCCTCACTTTGGCTGGGTTTGTACTTTTATTAAGGAGATTTTTCTCATTTATCACTTTTGTGCACTTTCGCTTTCATAAGTGTCACTTTCATATTCATGTTTGTCGCTTTTACTTGTTTTCACATTAATAAGTGGATATTTCTTGTTATCTTAACTCTAACATGTGTCACTTTCACGATCGTTCACATTTTGTAAGTGTGGTCTTATGTTTTCCTCGTGTATAAAGTGTCACTTTCGTGATTTTCAATCCTACATGTGTCACACCTTTGCAAATCATCACAGTTATTTCTGGAACAATTTTTTGCACTAGATATTATTACATATCATTATAATGTGTGGTAGACACATTCATGCAACTTAGCACACCTTTTGGTCACAATTGTCGCAATTGTGGTAACTTGTGTTCTAAGTGTCGTAAAGTGTCATTTCAACTGTTGCACTTAGAAATACGTGTGGCTTTATTATCATTTCAAGGTGTGATTGTTATTCATGAGTCCATTGTATCCTTTTGGTTTTTATTGATGGTTTTATGTGTGTGATCCAAGTTAGAGTCATGTCCCGGTGCATTTCCCTCTTTTACTCTGTTAGTCCCACACTTAGCCATTTTGGAGCCCTTCTTGGTCTTTCATCCCAGTGCAAGTTGTGAAGGAATTATCCCCTTTATCGAGTGTTGAGATAAACCTATACATGGACCACAATTATGCAATCCTTTTCCCAAATATTGGTGCATTAAGCCCCTCTCAAGATCACCCCAAATATACTACACATTATGAAACTCCCAAGGGTAGTTACTTGATCCTTATTGCTTAAAATCACTCACTACACTGAGTTTCATCACCTTTTCCTTGCATGGCACATAGAGTAATCCTAGCTAGCAGCATGGACCTCTTCCACCCTTTTGCAGAGGCAAAATATACGATTCAAAGACCCTCCTATCCTCTAAGTGTAGTGAAAACCCTCCTCGGCCAAGTGGCTCCTTCTTGTGGCCTCCATCAGTGAAAAACGAACTAGAAATGATAGAGAACCCACTATTGGTTCAAACCATACTAGACTAAGAAGAAAAGTGCATTCCAAAGAAAAAATGATTTCTTGTTGAGGAAAATTTCACCTTCTTGCAAGAATCCTCTTCCTTTGACCACATGACATACTCTTGAAGGCTATAGAGTCACCCTTGCCCCTTCCCCAATGTGCTCCACACCCAAGCCTTACTTAATCTCTTCCTATAGAGTGCATGATGTAGTAGGGAAGTTTGAAGGAAGCCTTCTCTCTACCTTTGACAAGTCAAAATGCACTCTCCTATAAGTATCCTTTCCTTTTGAGCGCATAATGCAATCATTAAGGATGAACCTTTCACCTCCCCCCTTTCCCAATGCGATCATGTGCTCTAGCTTTCCTTAGGCCCTTCCTTTGAGCACACGGAACATTAGGGAAGGCTGAATGGTGTCTCCTCTCACATTTGATTGGTCAAACTGCACTTTCAATCCTTCCTCTCTTTTCTTTGGAGTGCATGGTACAACCTTGAAGTATGAAGCCTTCTACCTTGTCCCTTCAGCTCCCCCCATTGCATTGGACCAAGGAGAGCTCCTATTCATAGTAAATGGAACAGTAAAAATGAATAGTAGAGCCTTCCTAATCCACTGATGAGTTTGATTCCACCTCATAATCAAGCCTTCTTATTTTAACCCCCTCATAGGCCTATAATGAGAAAATCATTCCATGAGCTAGGTAGCGATAGAATAAATGCTTTAAGGCTGACCTTGCCTTGTCATTAATTATTTTCATTGGAAGGAGTACCTTCCTAGCATGAAAAGGTGATGTTTAAGATCAGATAGCAAGGTGAAAGAATAAAGAAATACCTGCGGAGAAGAAGAACATAAAAGAGCTATCTTGAAGACATGAAGTAGATCATGGATCAAGATAGAAAAAAGACATTGCATGATGACTCAACAGATATTGAACAAAGAACCTTTGGAGGGACCGTGAAGATAAGAAAAAAAGTGGATCTTTCATGAAGATGAAGCATAGATTAGATCTATCATCAAGAATTCAAGATGAAGTAGCAACGAAGACAACTTGGCATCACCACCTCATCATGAAGTCCATGTAATCATTGTCAAGTTGTGACTTGTACATGTGTCATCATAATGGTCAATATTTGTCCATGTGTCATTCAAAATCATATTGTGGAATGTAATGATGTTTATTCAAAATAAAAGGACAAATTTAATGTGTGGAAGTCCAAGAGTCATATGTGGAATATGAAAAGTCACTTAGTCATATATTAACAAAATGTATTTAGGAGAAGTCCAAAAGTCATATAGAGAAGTCCAAAGGTAATTTAATAGTTCAAGAGTTGTTTAGAAGTTCAAAGGACATGGTAGAAGTCCAAGAGTCATGGGGATAGTCCAAGAGTCATCAGGATATGCAAGGTCATTCCTCTTGTTATAAAAGAAACCTCATAACTCAAGGAAATGGATTTTGGAGGCTTAATCTTTGGAGAACTAGTCTTGGCTTCTTTACTTGGCATTGGAGAGAAAACTATTCTTTGGAGAAGTAAGAAGTGACTTAATGTTCCACTACTGGAACTAGTGCTACATCATTGTAACTCTGTACTTGGATCTTTCACCTAATTGAAATTCAATGAGCCAACACATTTTCATGCATGTATCACAAATGTTTTAGGAATATTCTTGGGATGTTTACACTATATGTTGTGTTCATATGTACTAGAGAAATTGAACTATTTCGATGGATTTGGTACTCATATTGTTGAAGGTGTGTTGTATGTGGTTTAATGATCATTGTGTATATGTGAACTAATTCTCTAGATAACCAACGAATATTTTTTTGATCATGTGTCTCTCTTAGGTTAATATCATTACTTCCTTCTAGAGGCTCACTTTTGTCCCCCCCCCCATGAAAGTATCCTTTTATACATTACAAACGATGTTTCAAAATGTCAACTTACTTGCTTGTTCAAGGGTTATGTATACAATATCTTATGTTATTAATTGAAAACAAGGCGAACCTTACAGTTATGGTGGCCAGACCGATACTCCGGATGGGGCTCCCACTCCAAACGGTGTGAGGTCTAATTTGGACTTCACATTAGGGAGACCCCCTGTTTTTTGGTGGTTTCCAGAACTATTAACAGTCCCCATCACATTAAGTTCATTTATGAGAAGGGGAAGTTTATGAGATTTGGTTCCTAATAAAGCATTTTCCTTTTTTTTCCATGTGGTTCATGGACCCCAGAGATCGGTAGTTGCTATGTCCACAAAATGTTTGCACTAGGTAGATCTACCCAAAGGGATCATTTCCTATTGACTTAACGATATAACCCGACTCTAAGAGTGTTGAGAGAATTGAACCCATGACCTCTCAATAGAAAAGGTTCTTTAACAACAAGAACTCAACCAATTTGAGCCAACCCTAAGGGCTAATAAATCATTTGCTTTGGAACGGAAGTTACCCTATTTTGATAAACCAACATATTTGTGTGATTTACTAGTTGGTGCTCTTCATATTGGTGTCCATAATCCAATACATTTAGATTTATCAATGTAATTAAAGTGAGCTCTATAGTAGCAAAGTGATTTTACACTTTCATGGTGTTTAATAGAGGTGTAAAATATAGTCAAAATAGATCCACATTAAATGTAATGTATAAGTTTAAGGAGGGTGTAAGATTTAATTCAAAAACATTCTCATCCATGAAATTGGTGATTACAAAAGGGTGTCATTTCCTCTAATTGTCTACTTGTTAAAGGTTCCTCTATTATTAAATGATTTCAGATAATGATCCACCATCTTGTTCCTCTATCACTCTAGGGACTCACAAAGTAACAATTTTTTAGGATCTCTTACTCTATCATCTTTTTTTACTTTCTTTAGCACAAGAGATCACTTGGAATAGTAAGGGAAGTCTTCACCAAGATAAATTAGTTGAATACCCCACCCTCTTGATCCTAACCTTGTCAAGGACATCCACAAAATAATAATAAACAACAGATTGTTATGTTACCATTGATCTTGACCATTGGGTTGAGAACAAATGAGAGAACATTATATTACAAAGATAAAGAAAAATACAACATTTAAAGTAGAGTAATATAGTGAAAACCAAATTCTATTAATGAATCAAATGGTGAAAGTCATCACATCATACATAGCAATACAAAGTGAGTAAAGTTGTGGCAAATTATGTATATGAGGAGATGTTTCGAAGCCCATAACAAGAGGTTGTAATTACATTTAAAATGATGCCAAATAGATTTAAGAGAAAAAATCCTAAAATTAAGGAATCCTAACACTAACATGATTAGTGCTAAGTGGGAATGCTAAATTTGATGAATTTGATTTGTCTAAAAAGTTGGGGACCATTTTTTAGATCCTAAATTTTTTCTTGGTATTCTGTATTTGGTGTTCTTTAACTTGTTGGAAGAACATTAATAGAACACTAGGTTAGGTGCTTTACAATTGGGCATAACTACCTTAAAAATTGCACGGGAAACTTCAAAAAAATGCACTATAAAATCATGACTTGAAAATTATCAGTATCTAGGCTATCTTTGAGACGACCCTTGATGGTCACCTAAATCATCATGGTTGAATGAAATACATTAGGGGATGAAGAAAAGGATCTTATTAATAGAAATAATATGTCACATGGTAAATAGAAAGTAGTGGTTGCATGTAGAAATCTATGAACATTTGTCATTAAAAGATATGATAGTATAGTGAAAGGAAGTGTTGATTGAGCGATAAATTAGTTCTCGATAGAAATGTGTCTTTCATGGTTATTTACTTGGTGAAGGTTTGCTAGAATTACTGCTACAATACGGGATTGCGTATTTGAGTTTGGTAAAGTTGCAAACACATTTGGTGAAAATTAGATAAACAAACCCTATGATAAATGCATAGTTGAAACAATGAAGTTAGTTCCCTAGAAATTGAGGATGTTCCTTGGTAAGGGTTTTTCTTATATCCTCTTTTTAAAAATTGTCACTACACGAACGACTCCAATTAAAATTTTTCTAAGTATAAGAGGCTTAGGAAATTGAAGTTCAAGGAATAAAAATCTAAAGAGAGGCCCTAAGGCTTGAATAAGATGATTCACCAAAAGATCATAAATTTTACTAAGTATTTTAGCTTGAGAATTGAATGTTTGGAGGAGATATAAAGTCCTGAACATTTAAAATCCTAAACAAGTGTGTCAATTTTTTTTTACTAAGTGTCCAAAGTTCAAAAAATAGGTGCAAAGGAAATTAGGGATCAAAGGGTAGCCAAAATATTGAACATGATCGAAACTTAAATAAACAAACTTTGTCTAGGAGTTAGGTGCTCAAGAGAATACACTTTTGAAAAGGGCACATATTTCCAAGCAATGTGGGCACCAATGAAAAGAAGAAATTTAAAGATGTTTCTATTAGTAAAAACCAAAGAGTAAGAGAATAATACTTAAAAATAACTCAAAATTTCCAAACTCTTAACTAGCGAAGAAAATTAACTAAAAAATATTTGATACTCAAGAAATAATTGCTTGTGAATCTAAACTTTGAAAAAGATCCACAATCCTAAATAAATGAAGAAAATATACTAATGGTACTCATAAATGATCTACACGAAAATTAAATTTCGAAAAAAAAAATCCAAAATCTTAACCCATAAAATTAAAATATTCTAATACAACCTTTCTTATTTTCTACATTAAAAGTTTAAAATACATTTTTTTAACTAAGTAAATTCAAAAACAAAAACAAAAACACATAAAATCCATTCTTCATCGTTGGAAATTTAAAATCTCCATCCATTTGCTTACTTTGTTGTCTCATTTAAATTAATAACACATAATATGTTATTTAAAACTTAAATTTTATTGCATGTGAAATTTATATTTTATAAAGAAACATATGAAGTACCCATTAAAAACAATAACCAGCTAAGGAGGCCAAACTTTCAAAGGTGAAAAAAAATGATTAATTAATATTTAATGTTCAATAAACAAATGTTTAGGAGTTTAAATGAAGGAATCCAAAGTCAAGTAAAGCAAATTGAT